>DWME01007178.1:0-12856 GCA_018244795.1 Parelbella ahira ahira
TGTGCACAGAAAAATGTTCCCTACTTACTGTTAAAATTCAAGCACTTTTAAATTAAATTATAATAACATTAATATTACGCTTGATATCTGCGCAACTTATGTATATTTGCTTAGTCGTTTTGCTTCTGAATTTAAGTATTTACCAGATTTCTAATATTATTTGCTTTAGTCGACTCAGATGCTCAAGGAAAATCTGTTTTGATTTGTGTATGTAGGTAGGTACTTACATGACTACTTGTTAACCAATGAATTTATTATTGTATAAAAAATAGGTACAAAAACGTTTTACGTTAATGTAGAAAAATAATACATACAAGTCTGCGTACGGGTATGAAAACAATAATGAATATATAATACAACCTCGTCAGGTACTTAAAAAGATAACAATAATTATGTTGTAAGTAATTTTAGATTTTTCGATCCATCAATAAAAATAAGGGATAACGTCACCCATTTAAGTACCTACATTTATTTGTAATTTAATAATAGTATTTAGCGATAATTGGGTTATTGTACAAAGAGGTAAATTTTTGTAACGTACGATTCAATTATGTAATACGAATTTAGTCACGTGTTCAACACAACTGTTGAAATAATTAGTAACATTTAATATAAATTAAGTAGGTATTTATAATGCAATATTACTTTTATTCCATTTAGACCGATTTTATTTAATTTTATGTTTACATCGCGGTTACTTGTATTAAGAAAAAACGTGACGACACGACTATAATCTCTGGAGTGGTAGGTAGAGGAATTAACTTAACCCTTCCACTTTACACCAGCTGTTGTATTAAGAATTTTAAATTCTTAATCTTTTATTTTAAAATTAAAATAAATCTTGCAAAAAGTGTGTAAAATCGTAAAAAATGTTTTACACCTTGATGCTTCATCATCATCATCATCATCCTATTTCAGTCCACTGCTGGACATAGGCCTCCTCCAATTCGCGCCCTGTCTTCGGCTTGTCGCTTCCAGCATTGATGCTTAGAAAAGATATTTGGATATTATATTTATTTTATTTGTTTTTATCACAATAATTATCCCCTACGAGAGTGTGAGTGGTCCACGAAAGTGTGTTGAAATATTTGAAGTACAAAATTTATTGCGAGAATCACAGGTGACGCAGTATTAATCCATGTCATCATCGCTATTTTACAAAAGCTAATAAGTAGGTAAATAAACTTCTTGTCCATTAGAATTATTCAAATTTAAAGAAAAAAAATTACTCAATAACGTATGACGCGTTGAAAAACATTTTCAGTGACTTTGAGGTAACAAGTAAAACTTCATAAGCAAAACAAGCTATTTCTAAGCTGTAGTTTAATAAATTAATGTGACCTAAAAAATTACATTATATTGTGGTACTAAGCGACTCGTTTTACAAGTACATCACTACACAACCGTTAACTTTCACTCTCAAATACGTCTATAAGGCGTTTTCTCAATGAAGCAATTGATCAAATCACAACCGGTTTAAACCGGTTTCGGAATTCGCTCTCAAACGGCCCAGTAATTTACTACAAATTATTGAACTCGCGCCTGTCACTTACACATCGAAACCGCTTATAACTGGTTTCGAACTGGTGTACGACTTATTTGTCGGAACTGTGTATTATAATCGTGTGATTTGACACAATATGATGAAATGTTTACATACAAGTCATAATAAGATATTCTGAAATTAACATTTTTGCGTGAGCAACAAAGCGATCAATCACATTTCAAATAATAATAAGCAGCTGTCCATTTGTTTTAAATTTGTGTTTATGATCTTTAAAAATAGGTACACGATAGTGATTTTGATTTTTTCCATTGCTTTGCCGCTACAGTGATAACGTTGTGAGACAATATACTGCTTAGGTCATCTGATGGATGTGAAACTCAGTTGTCAAGTGTGAAAACCTAAACAATACCTACTTACGCAGCTGGTAAGCAAAATTTATTTCTGTAGACATAAAATTTAAATCTATAGCTATTCAAATTATCGTACATAATTATTTATGTTTATTGCTATTTTTACATTACTAAATAGAAAAATAAATTATAGACAACAAATTCGATACCTAGCGAAATTTTAAAAAGACGTGCAATGTTAAACCATGAAGTCATACATAAATATATGAATGCTTAAAAACTATCAGTTACACGTTAAAATTGCGATTCTAATAATAAAACTATCACGTAATTACTTTTAACACCGGCTACAAGCAAATGTTTTCAAGGACATGTGACACTGACACACAAGTAATATAAAATAATAAGTGTCCAAAGTCAATATTGATTGAGCTCCAATTAACACATGAATAAAGTGGCTAGATGGTTATTATCTGTGAACCATAGTGACAGCTGATTTTACGTATAGGAGCTGCGCAATGGAAACCATTAAAAATATATCAAAAACAATGAATTTACAATATTTAGATAAGTAAAGGTCAAGGTGGGATTGGACGTTCGTTAAAAACGAACATGTCGCTCTAATCGTGTTAGTCCGATCGCATTCGACAGACCGGGCAGTCAAGGCGTAAAATCAAGTGCTCATTTAAACCAACACCAACATGCCGCCTGTAGCAGTTCCTGATGAGGTGTGTATTTTTTTATTTTAATTTCACAGGTAATAAATGTTTACCTTATTTTAATATTAAAGTGGTTAAATAAAAAATAAAAATAATAATAAAGTGGTTAATTTAGATAATTAAAATAGATATGTTGTGAAGCTGTTACATGTAAAATTTAAATTCAATTAATATGACGATATATTATTTGTCATTTAATATTTAAGCAATTGCGGTTGAAGTATTATTTAAATTTAGGTGATTTAATTATTACCTGTACTAATTTTACATGGATAAACTTATAACATTTTTTATTTTAGTATATTTTCACATTTTTTTTTTATATACTGCCATTTTTTATTTTAGTATATTTTCACATATTTTTTTTATATACTGCCATTTTTTATTGAGTAAACGTTTTTTTTCGTGCAAGTACTGGTTTCTAAGACAAATATTTAACTTTTTCAAATGTAGTTGCCGAAGAAAAAACTTCGAGTAGCCATCATAGGCCAGAGTACATTCGCAGCTGAGGTGTTCAAGCTCTTGCAGCGTGATGGTCATGACGTGGTCGGCGTGTTTACAGTATTAGATAAAGGAAACAGAGAAGATCCCTTGGGTAAGTTAGGAATTCCCATTATTTTTTTTATTTGCTAGTTTTTGTTTTGTTGTTGTTCATCTGTGGTTCAGTTAAAAAAGTTATAGTGATGAGTGAACTATGTTTAATTTTTATTCGTATGATGTAGCAGCAATCCAAGTGAAGACATTTGAAAACACTTTTTCGATTGCGCAAAAATTTAGTACAAAACCAAAAGATTATTTAAAAACTAAAACTTTAATAAATAATAAATATATTTGATAAAATTAAAAATGTAATACAAACTTTGCCAACTTTTAAAAAGTTTGATTACAAAATACTTCAAATAAACGTTTGTGAAGATTTTGTTCTAACTTCTAACGGACAGGCAAATAGTAATGCACATAAATTTTGAATAAATATTTTGAAAATTGCGATAATACTATTCCAATTTATGCGAAGTGAACCTTATGTCACAGTAAATAAAAATACTGTACACTGTAAATACGAATTAAACCCACCACCACTTGTACCACAGTACATAAAAATAGAGTGCATTTAAAACTGTGTACTGTGTACTTGACGTTCTAAGTAATAATAATCACCCCTTTTGTCGTTCTACTGCTGGGCGCCGGTCTCCTCTCAGAATAAGAAGGGTTAAACCTATAGTCTGCCAGTTGAACCTAGGGAGACTTGACAGACGAAGTAATAATAACTAGTTGTCCAATGGCGATTGAAATTCAATCGTAATACGACAAATTTTACGGTTTTAATGCTGTCGAGGTTATGTCAAAAATTATACTTAAAAATATCTTTCTACTGTCCTAATTATTGACAACAGCCTGTTATATGTCTGAAGTTGACAGTTGAAACGTAAATAATGTTTTATATTACTTAATTTTAAGTATTTATAATACATATTACATACAAATATAATCTTTTACCAATCGTTATTCTCATTCTTCTTTCGTTTTCTCGTAAATTTTAAAAATATATTACGTACTTAAGCTCTCCACCGCTTGTTTGAATTATTCTTAAATAGGAGTACAAAGTTTTCCCTTCACGTTTTAATATACAGATCAATAATAAAAAATGTTTTAATTTAAATTAGAAATCGTTTGTGTGAAAAACGCCTAATTGTTGTTGCGTAATCACTGCTGTTTGACTTTTTGTATAGACTATGAATCGACGTAATATATGAAACTCGTTTTATATAAGAATATTAAGAATGTCTTTTGAAGGTTGAAATACATAATAGGTGTACATATATTTTGCTTTTGACTATTGGAATAGTTATATTTCTTTTAGGTACTTATACATGGATGCCGAATAAATTTGCTTAATAATTTCAGCATTTTGATTTACATGGTAAACGATTTTGCATAGTTTTGTTTGTTTAATCATTTGTAGGTATTTTGTTGTCAAATATACTTTATATTAAAAGTATTATAAATTGTATAATTAGGTACCTACGTTTATAACATATGAAATTGTAGACTTGTAATGTATATCTCATAGATCTGTTGGTCCAGTGGTTAGCGTCTTTGACTGCTGAACCGTGGTTCGCGGGTTCGATACGATTTTTGTGTTATAAGCGGAAAGAGACTCTGTGTTTAGGTATAAAAGTAAACCTTCATACAAATAAGTATGTATGTATAAATATATATACGTAAGTTATTTATCAGCCGTCTGTTCACTGTAACGCAGGCTTTGTCTAGTTAGGGATCAAATGGTCATGTATGGGAATGACTGAAGACATTTTCTCAATTTAAATAAAACCTTCTTAGTCTGAGAGGAGACCCGTAGAAGGATTTAAAAGTTGATAACAAAAATATCGCAGCTTTTCTAGATTTCATTTTAATTAATAGTCAATTTAAATAAGTGTCTTCAATATTTTAATTTTAATTTTATTTTATAGCGACCATCGCCGCCCAGCACGGGAAGCCAGTGTACAAATACAAGACATGGAGAATCAAAGGCAAGGTCATACCGGAAGTGCTCGAAGAGTACAAATCCGTAAGTTATATAGATATAATCTGATGAGGGAGAGTAAAGTCTCCGAAACCGGCGTGCGCATACGAAGAGAGTGATGAATATAGAAGATGCATATCAGCTCTGAAAGGATAGAAATATTTGGCACTCGGTGTCCTCTGCCTAGCCCGTAAGAGACCTGGCTTGGTGACAATAATAATATGAGTACATATTTGGAGTTTAAATTACGACAGCTCTCTCTTGCCTAATTAGTATATTAATTGGTACATAAAATCGATTTATATAATATTCGAAGTGGCACGTTTCCTAGTTCCTCGTATCTCGCTCTTTTCAGCTCGAACTGCGCACCCACTGCACTCCTAACCTGAGATAAATGAGATGATAACAGTTTTAGTACTAACGGCACGGTATATATGTAGAAGTATTGTTTCAAACATGTTATAATATAAATAATAATAATTGGTACGTTCAGACATCTCATAGCTGACAGACATTATTATGTACCTACTCGTGTTACTTCGGATTTATCGTGTAAATCATCATCATCGTATAAATATTTGTTTTGCCCAATAGCGGGACTCAACATAGGTTAACAAAACGTATTTTATTTCAAAAAATTTTGAATGATTTTCAGTCGACATGGCCCACTGCGAACGATATGCACGAACGTTTCTTCGAAAAATAACATATCAGTCATTGCAACTTACTTGCTATTGTTAAACATTACTTTATCATATAATTAAACAATGTGTACAAGAGATATACAAGGTTAGTTAAAAAGTCTTATTTTGTCAATATCAGTGTGTCGATAATAAGTGTAGATCGCTTTAAAAATATTTTTTATTTATTCATAATTATCATTATCATCGCGCCTTTGATCGTGCTATTCTTGGTTACGGAGTGTGCTGGCAGACACCACTCGCCTTAAAGAATATTATAAAGAAATCTAAGTTCTCTAAATATTTTTCATTAATATTTATTTGCTGACTGATCAGTCGACGTCTTTTTAAAATAATGGTGTAATTCAGTAACATTTAAAACCATTTTTCTATAGAAATAGAAGCAGAAGCTAACATAAATAATGGACTCAAAATGCCTTTAATATCAGTAAATATAAACCAAATATGTTACAGTATAAAATGTACTTATATAATAATGCCCTATATGTATGTTACAGTATAATAATACAGTATAATATGTTACAGTATAAAAAGGTAGGTAATTGTAAATTAGCGATACTACTGTATATTTTTATTAGTGTGGTATCTTGTTTGTTTTGAGGTTGGATCGCTTCATAATATATCAGGGTTGCCAGGTTCACTTTTAGTTTACCCCCTTTGTGTGTATAAAAAAGAAGCAGATAAGCGATAAAAAAATTATATTCGCCTCATAATATCATATGATTACGGAGTTGTGTAGGCAGATGTGCTATCGACTCTCCGCGCACGCTATGATAATGATAACCCATGGTGTATCTATCATGGTTATCACGAAGCCGTTATTGAAAATATTTGAGATCATGGACAAAATTGTACAAAATAAATCAATCCAGTTCTTACTTGCGATGGATCCGCTATTAAAACTTATTGGTACTGTACATTAAAGAATTGTGAGACAGCTTGCATACCTTGAAGACGTTTGTAATTTTCTCTAGAACGTGAGAAGTCTGCCAAAACACACTTAGCCCCCGTGATATCCAGGATTATTGATATCCGTTCCGACCGTTTTTTATCATTCCACTGTTGGACACGGGTTTCCTCTCATAATGAGAGGGTTAAGACTATAGTCTGACCAGGCGCGCTTCTTTTACACAATCGTACTTAAATACACGTATTACTATACAAAACATAGATGATACTTTAACCAATGTTTCTTCCATCAGGTGAACGCAGACATCAATGTGCTCCCGTTCTGCACCCAGTTCATACCGATGGAAGTGATCACACACCCCAAATATGAGAGCATCTGCTACCATCCGAGCATCTTGCCGCGGCACAGAGGTGCCTCTTCGATAAATTGGTCAGTATATAGGAAAGTGACCAAATATGGAATACCGTTTTGTTTTTTACGCGTTATTTGCACAGACGTTATAAATTAAAAAAAAATTGTAGTATTTGTTAACAATTATGTATATTTGCGCTTTATTTTGTGATACTTTTGGTTACATTGATTAGTTTTAAGTAACAATTTGTTTATAAAACTAAATAATGATAAAGGTACCTAAATATGGAATAGGTCTCCCCAAATATGGAATACTATAAACACAATCAACCTGAACTTCAATGATAATTTTGATATATGATAGTGTTAAACGTTTAATTGTAAGTTTAACTGTATCTAAGGATACAGCCCATAAAATTCAAGTCCCACCTGTCTTGGCCAAATAGATCTGATACTAGCCAGAAATTGTCAGGTCTGTAAGGATCCAGTCTGTAAGATTAGAGATGTACACATTCGATGCTCTCTCTGCGTACACCGAAAGCGTCCTGGCGTAACGATACAATTATAACAACTTTAATATTCATATGACGAAATCAGCTATTTATGTTTCATAATGTGCATACATGTGCAGACGAAGCATTACGTAATATACTAAGAAATTTCAAAACTGTTGGTGTGTTCGTTTTACACATTTATACCTAATCCGACATATTATAGTCTATAATTATTATTCCGTTGCAACAAAGTGAAAGCAATATTAATTTTCTCTTTCTGTCAATGTCTCTTAATATATATTTAATATGCACCGATATTATTTATTACTATAATAATTGTATCACGCCAGGTTCATTAAGAGTAAGCAGAGAATACCGAGTGCCAAATATCTTATATCCTACCCTAACAGAACTCACGCGCTGATTACCAACGAGTATAAATATGCGTTGTTTATAATTGTTAGACTGTGATGGTAATGAGCAATGAGGTTTGATAGGCACGACCAACGAGATGTGATGGGAATGACAATGAGATGTGATGACAACTTGCCTAACTGCGTAATGCTATTAAAATATGCAGATCATGTTGAGACACTGTACGGCTTCCTGCTAAAAATATAACCAATTCCATCAAACATTCTCACACATTAGAGACTCAGTAATATTCAGACTTAAGATATTAATAAAATGCGGTCGAATTTCGGCCAATATTCAGCTCCAATTGAAAGTAATACACAAATGTACTTCCATTTAAATAGACTAGTTTGATTTTAATCTCAAAATATAAATTATCTACTTTCTTTACCAATATAAAACACCATTCTAATTAATAGAAAAACTAAATGGGCAATTATAGTAGTTGTCGTAAATGGGATGCATTAAATATCTCTTTCAAATTATATTTCTTTATCTCATAGCTGAGTTCTGAGAATTCGTTCTTCACCATCCTCAATATCAACCCTTTATTTATCACGGCATGTGTCGCCACTCAGAATAAGCATGTATTCTTATCATAATAGATTCACCTATACTGAGTTTGTTATGTTTGCTGTAGGACATTAATCGAAGGCGATACTACCTGTGGCCTCACGATATTCTGGGCTGATGACGGCCTGGACACAGGACCGATTCTGCTTCAGAAGTCATTTCCTTGCACCATCGATGACACCGTTGATACGTTATACAACAAATACTTATATCCCGAGGGTACGTTGACAGATAATGTATAATATTTAAAGGAAATCCATATACTCGTATAAACCGACATATGCTGGTTATAAAGACTTTGGATAATAAGAGAGCGCTTGCTGAAAATATTAAACTTTTTCAGGTATCAAAGCCCTAGCCGAATCGGTAAACATGGTCGCAAATGGGAAAGCGCTAAAGATAAAACAAACAGACGAAGGAGCTACTTATGATCCGGCGTTATTCAAACCTGAAACGCATCAGGTACTGTACTATAAATTTTTCATGAATTGAGTGAGGGAGCCTAAGGGCGAGTGGGTATGATTAAAATAATGAATACAGGTAAAATAATACAGCTATTTGACACTTTTTGCTCACCATATACCGGCGAAATACCTGGGATACGATATAAAAAGAAATATAATAATAAAACTACTTTATTCCAGATTGACTGGTCAAAAGGAGGTGTAGCGTTGCACAATTTCATCAGAGGCATGGATTCGTCACCTGGTGCAACCACTTTTATTAAATCTCAGACAAGAGATGGTGTCGATGAGGACGGTGAAGCCAGTATTGAAATAAAATTCTTTGGCTCTTCGCTGTGGCAAGCCGAATATGAAACCGAAGGTGACAAGGTGGTGATACCTGGTCTAGAAAAGCCTGCAGTAATACACGATGCTGGGCTGCTAATCACGGCTAATGACGGAGTGAAAGTAAGTTTTTAAAATGTATCCTACAGTCTGAGGTTTCAAAATTGTATTCTACTTACGAAAAAACTATACAGGGTATATGTTTTGTTTTAGTTAAACATAGCAAGACTTAAGGTAAATGGAAAAATGATCAATGCTCAAAATTTTTTCAAAGCCAGTGATAAGAAAGTATCTATTGAGTTGACTGCAGCAGAGACCCAGTTCATAGAAAATGTCCGTGCGGTTTGGAAAGCGATACTAAGAATAGATATCGAAGGAGATACAGATTTCTTCTCTGCTGGCGCTGGTTCTATGGATGTGGTACGATTAGTTGAAGAAATTAAAGATTTGTCTAATATCGAACTCCAAAATGAAGATGTCTATCTTAATACCACCTTCGAAGATTTCTATATAGCGGCAGTTCTTAAACTGAGAGGTGGCTCGGGTAGCAAAGAGGTGGTTTATGAAGGGATGGAAATAGAAGCGAACAAAATGAAAATCAAATTTCCCACGCAACTATTTATTAACGGTGAATTCGTCAATTCGGATAGTGGAAAGACTCTTACGTTAATAAATCCAACAGATGAATCTGTGATATGTAAAGTGCAAAGTGCTTCTGCAAATGATGTAAATAAAGCAGTGATTGCCGCAAAGAAGGCTTTCGAAGAGGGAGAATGGTCGAAGATCAGTGCAAGGGAACGAGGGCAAATATTATTTAGGTACCTAGTAATTTCATTATCTCAATTTTATCTCTCTCATCGTAAATCTTATTCTTGTCACTCTCATCATCAGTCTGTCTTAGTCGACTATTGCACATAGGTCTCCTCTAAACGGGTCTCCCTTCCCCTTCTCTGTATTTCCCAAGTTTGACGTGCGGGTTGGAGATCCTACAGCATTATATATTATAGTCTAAATAACTTTAGCAATATTACTATCATTGTTATATTTTGACTCACTTAATTTTCAGACTTGCAGATTTAATGGAACAACACAAGGAAGAGTTGGCAACTATCGAGTCTATAGACTCTGGGGCAGTGTACACTTTGGCGCTGAAGACCCACATCGGAATGTCCATTGAAACCTGGAGATACTTTGCCGGCTGGTGCGACAAGATCCAAGGCGCAACAATTCCAATCAACCACGCAAGACCTAATAGAAACTTGACCATAACAAAAAAGGAACCAATAGGAGTGTGTGCACTTATAACACCATGGAATTACCCATTGATGATGCTGTCATGGAAAATGGCTGCGTGTTTGGCTGCTGGCAACACTGTTATTATGAAACCTGCTGCGGTAAGATCCCATTAAAATATTTAAAAAATAGGTAATTTAAAAAAAATACTGCTTTCATTTATACAGTATACATAATATCATACTTATTTTCTCATATGGGCACACTGGGATACTAAAGATTTCCATGTAGTGCTGTCCTGGCAAATGTGTTTTGCCTAGTTTATATTAATTCAAGTCGTCATACATGCTTGTCTGTTGAAGAAACTCGGCCATGACTCGGCCATCTTTTAAGATGTCTGCCATTTGATTGAAGTACGGTCCGGTCCTTTAGACTCTTGATACTCGCCCTAAAAGACTGTTTCGTTACTCTACTATTAATCGTTTTTTCTAGATAACCAAACTGCCTAAGCTTCTCTTTCTTTCTTTATTCTTTTACTACTTTTACTTATACGATGACTTGAACCTCAACCTATAATCCTAAGATACAAATCTTTTGCAACATTTTGCTGTTGCATAATTTTTGAAAAATTTAATCTTCTCTAGGTATGTCCACTAACTGCGCTGAAATTCGCCGAGCTGTGCGTGCGCGCAGGAATACCTCCGGGCGTCGTCAATATCCTACCAGGGAGTGGGACTGTATGTGGCCAGGCCTTAGCCGATCATCCTCTTGTTAGGAAACTTGGGTTCACTGGCAGCACTGAAATAGGTAAGAATATATATATGACAAACAGAAAAATGTATGTATAATGTAGAACGATAATAGGATCGAATGATAATGATGATGATATGATAAATAAGAACCTTACAATATTCCACAGAAATCGGTAAGGCTATCCTTTCACATTCTGAAAGAAATCCAGGTATTCAGATTAACTTTAGGCCTAAGTACTTTGGCGTCAGGTGGCCTGGTGTGGAGATATATGTAGATATTTATTATTCTATATTGTTTGAAACTATTTAACAAAACTGTAAATAATTCTGGATTCAGGTCAAACAATCATGAAGTCATGTGCTGCGTCCAATATGAAGAAAGTTTCCTTGGAGCTGGGCGGCAAGTCACCACTTGTCATTTTTGAAGATTGTGATCTGGATAAGGCTGTGAGAAATGTAAGTGAAAATCTCTTGTTGCTTCTCTTTTTTACACTTGTGGACATAGAAAGGGACATCAAGCTATGTGACTAACCTGACGTAAAATATGTAAAGGATACTGTACTACGCTCAAAAACGGGTATAACTTTCATAGATCCTAGATTATTATTAATGCAATATTGTACGCTGTTGTTGATTAATTGATGGTGGATAATAGTACGGTGTTTTTAAAGGATGGAAGAAAAACCAAAAAGACGTTCAAAGAAGCGTCGTCGCTCAAATAGTAACGCATTCCTCGCAAGTGACAAGTTGATTTCTGCGTGTGGCATTTATTAACAATAATAATAAGATACCCTTAAATCGATGTACTTCTATTAACTTTGTCTTTACACAGGGTATGGCATCAGTATTCTTCAACAAGGGCGAGAACTGTATAGCAGCTGGTCGACTTTTCGTGGAAGAGACAATCCACGATGAGTTCCTGCGGAGAGTTGTAGAAGAGACAAAGAAGATGAGCATTGGAGACCCGTTACACAGAGGCACAGCCCACGGGCCTCAAAACCACAAAGCACATATGGACAAACTTCTAGAGGTAATATATGTGTAGTACTGGGGTGCCTGTATGAACAGAGTAATGGTTTAGAAAGAGAACGACAGGTCTGTAAGGACTGGCATTCCGTGCAGATTTAGCATGACAATATGTTAAACTTAAGAAGTATCTTATGATACCATTAAAACCTGACCACCCAAAGAAAAACGTGCCTGTTGATGGCATTTTTATTATTTTTGAAACTATTGCCACTAAAAACACTGTAGTACTAAAACTGTTGCTATTAGACTTTTTCATGGTTCTTCATATTGATTTATTTTTATCATTTCGATTCGAAGCTAATATTTCGAAAAGCTAATAAAATATCTTCGGAATGTATATTCAATTTTATATTTTTAAGTTCTGTGAACGCGGTGTAAAAGAAGGTGCAAAACTCGTGTACGGTGGCAAGCGCGTCAACAGACCTGGCTTCTTCTTCGAACCATAGACAAGGAACCTAACAAGTCTAATCTTCTATCATAGACAAGTAATTTTATACTATCTGGGCTTTAT
>DWME01007179.1:0-12855 GCA_018244795.1 Parelbella ahira ahira
TGCGCGCCATGGATTCGAACCCAGGACCCCCGGAATGAGAGGCTGAATTCTTAACCACTAGGCTACCACTGCTTTGAGATAATATAATACTAAATTACATTTAGCTCCCCAGGTGGTCATCACGCTAAGGAGCTGAGTAACAAACGAAGCATATCTATGCTTGTCATATACATTCAGAGCGTAGACAATATGAAATGTATTTATAATGGGAAACCCATACTTCAGTTACATCAACGAGTCAAAGAATTGCTGGTGATTTTTTTTTTAAATTCCGACTATAGGTTGTTAGCTGCGGGCCGCATAGTTATAATAGCAATAATTAAACTCATTAAAGAATAGGACACTACATTATTATAACAAAATACGTACGCGGAGGCGGTACGCAGGAGTGATATTAAAAATAGCTTACATCTGCTCGTGCAGAGTAAATGAGATACCTACATACGAGTGTGTGCAAACTGGTCCGGCTTCCGCGGTCTCGTATAGCATGAATAAAATGTGTTATGGAGAACGCCACTTTTGTTTTCGCGCTCGAAATCCTAAATAATGAGAACAGGAACGAACGGATGCGGCCCCGCTGAAGAACGAGAAACGTGAACCGACAAGTTGAAGCTTTTTAGTTCTCCCACGCTAAGCTAAGAACAGCCTATACAAAGTTTGCTTTTGTGAAAAAATTGCGCTTCGTAAGCTGAAGCTGCAAGACAAGAGCTTTTAATGCATCGGGCTGTCTAAGCTCTTTTCGATTTTGATAATCCATTGTAATGAATACATTCGCAGCCTTGCCAAATTGCTTTATATTACGGGCGCGGCAAAATAAAGATACACATTACGTTTTTTCCCGACGTTAATTCTGTTGGCTGTCTTATAATCTTTGTTTTACAATTGTGTGCAGGTAACAAACAGCACAGTGGGTACAGTGTGAGATGACCATCGATATTAATAATGTGATGTGACCACCTGCTTCAGTAATATATGCGTGTGCCATATAGCGCCATACAAAGAGAAATAAATGGTTACATCTTATTGCTGCGAGCGTCGCGCCACTCACCTGGTCCGCCACATGGCCGCTCGACGCTGGCTGCGCCAATAATATTTCTTTTATACTTTGTTTTCATTTGGACAATTTGTGTAACAAGACATTTATCATATTTTTTAGATAGCATCGTTCATAATATTGATACTTCTCATATCATCGATAATTACTCCGAATCAAAAAAATATGTGCACCTCACTATTTTATGCCACGTATTATTCATACTTGAATACCTTTAGTTTAAAATTATTTAAGTGCTCTTTTAATTTTAAATTAAGCCACTCCTATTGCAAAGGCAATGATCAAGATAGAAATCAGACTTTGTAAAGGAAATATAAGTATAGCCACTTATTTATTGTATCAGTCGGGCCGCGGTCGCTTTGAAATCCTACAAATATCTGACAGACGTTACAAATTATAATATGTCCCAACGGACCACGAAAATCGTTTTGGTCGTTCCCCAATACCGTTTTGCAATCATGTCGACGGTTTGAATAAAATTATCACTTTTCCTTTACTTATAATAATTTAGAACATAATATACAATTTAAAAGAACTTCATGTTTCCCTAGCAGTACTTACTCGGAGATTCGTATCCACGAAAGTGGCACAGGCAATGAACTTGTTAAAAAACAACGGAGGCATAAAACAAAGCCAAAGGTACATATCAGTGAATACGTTAATCGAACGGGCATCGTCTCGGGATCTCAACGGCATCCTGGAACCTGTTGCCGCGAGTACTTTAATTACGACGCCGACGATTTGAAGCAGATGGCCCAAGCCACCCAGTTTCTGCATAGCGACCAGCGTGGCCCTTTATGAAGGCGCAATTAAATGCCCCCCTTTGTCGTATTATTAGAAATTATATATTATTAGAAATTATTGATATTACCAATTTATGGATTTATAAACCATAAACTATCTCTTTAGATGTGTTTCGATTTGATTAATTTGTTTAGTTATACCGTAAACTGAACAACACTGGGGACTATTCTACGAAACAGTCTCCTCCACAACAACAGTACCCTCACCGCTGCTAGAATATGCGAAAGCGCGGCACATCTACGGCCTAATACGTCTATGAATATTTCCACGTTATGTCGTATTTTGCTTGCAACCTTACAATGTACAGCATCTCCGTCGCAGCTTTTGCAACTATGAATATTCCCCTTGGCGCTATTCGTTTCTTCATTAGCGAACTAGCTTTCTGCTTTGATACGCATTTCATCTTTATTCTAATATCCTACATTCTGCTATCATTAGTTTATGGGCCGTATGATTATTTCTTTAACTATGTACTGCAGACTATGACCTTAATCCTCTTAGTTTGAGAGGAGACACGTGTTCAATAGTGGAATAAGAAGAGTCGAAACAAATTAATTTCTTTATTTAAGTTACTTTTGAATAACAGTGTATTGTTGGTAATGTGTGAAGACATGTATCAAGCATATTTGAGGAATATTGTGTGTAAATTTAGTACCAAAACATTTACCATTGTTCCTGAACTAAAAATAACATAAAACAGTAACATGGTAACAGATAAATAATTTCAATCTTAGGTTAGCCATGAAAGTAATTTATATCAAATTACGAATTATGATAATTCAATTATATGCACATACGCCTACATATGTAGCAAGTCCCTTGCCGCGTAATATTCGTTTATCCTATGAAGTTTCATACAAAACGCATATTTCAGAGGACTTACATTCATTACATGTGGTACATTGGCATCTAGTATTGAGATATTTGTTTCGTCTGTCGGCTACGATGCACAATATACAATGTGCCGGAATCGAACGGCTTCCATACGTGTCAGAATAGCAAACGAAGCTGATCTTGTATTTTTAACCACAACATCGGCATCTCTACGTGCACGGCAAGCTTGCTGTGCAATCCTTTGTATTTCACCTGCATCTAGGGTTGCTACATTCCAAGGCCCTACTTAAGGTTAAAATTAAAATACGGTATGCGCTATAAAATTAAAAACGACTTCAAAATGATAATATAAAAATAACAGAAAGGTGAGCGCAAATTGTACGAACTTAGGCTAACAATAGCAAAACGTGAAAGAAATACGGGTTCTGGAATTGGTTTCGAAATTCGTTTTATTATTATTTATCTTGTACCAGCATAGCATTTTATGTATTTAGTATACATACGTAAGAAACTCAGTGAATTTTTATTTATTTATGATGAACAATTTAGATGACAACAGCCCTACATCCAACGATAAGTAAGCATTCCCGAGACAGGCTGTTATTTGTAGGAGATACGGGAAGTTGTTCTCTCGTATGTGGAAATACCTTCGGCTGTTAATATTTTATTTTAAGGTCTGACGGCGCGTCACTCCTAAAGAGTAATTTATTCAAATGCGTGCAACACTCCAATATGGTTTTAGGTATTTTAAATTAGTAATAAAACACCACAGGTTAAGGCAACGCGTGTGAGTTACCTGCAAGATGCGAAAAATTTACGCAACGGTTAATGTTTAAAATACACACAATTAAATGATAGGTAATTGATGAGTATAATTTACATATCAAACCTAGTTTTCGATAATAATTAAAATTTAATCAAACCCCCCAAAAAATCAAAATTAATTAGTTCATTAATTTTAAAATCATGTCATTTATTATTCTATAACATACGAACTTCTGAATTCGTTTAAATGAAGCAAAGTATTTCATATTAAATAATGATGTGATTTTTTTATATCTTTATATGTATAACTTTTACCTATGGCAACAGTCGCCTCATAGTTGAACTTGTCATGTATATTTTACTTAATGCATTTTATTATCGTAGGTGAAGGCGAACCAAATGGCTGAAATGAACTTAGACAGCTACAACGAAGTCTTGGACGGCCATGAGGGTCGACACGGCAGACTCAAGCACGCCCACAAGATCCGTCATAACAAAATGGTGCACACCCAAATTTCTCGCCTGGCTCGCACCCAAGACCAGCTCGACGAATATCAACAGAGTCTTCAAACCCAAATACTGGACGTCCAGCGTCGACTTGACAGATTCGAGGAACCCAACTGGAACTTGCTGTCGGCTAAGGTGGAGTTCCTGGAATTGGAAACTAAAAATATTCGCGATGAGCTTCGAAACACTTCACAGAAAGTTTCCGACTTGGACAAAGTTCACGCGTCCATGCTTGAGCTGCGCGAAGACCTCGAGAGCATGGAGAATAAAGCCGACAAAACTATCCCCGAGTTCAGGAAGGAGATATCCAAATTGGACATCAGTTTCGCCAAAGTGAGTAGATACTTGTAAACATTTCGTGTTCATTTTGATTTATACCTACCTAAGATGTAACATAACCGCAAGACGTACGATATAATTAGAAAAAGTAAATGTGTAAAGTACATATAATAGAAAGATAAAAATATGTCATTCAACCGTGAAATATTTATTAAAATGTCATCAGAAAGCTTTCCTAGTGTGTATGGTTGTTGAATTTATTTTATGCGCTGGCATTTTAATAAAAGTTTCGAGTTTTAGAGGCGGCAACTTTTAGTGGAAATCAGATTAACTGAGCAGCGTGGGTACATATGCACATTCTCTTTTGTATCATTTACGTAGAAAATGTTTTTTTATAAAAACGTAACATCACACTTCTAATCCCCGAAGATGTAGGCAGAGGACTGTAGTACACTCTCACGTTTCATCAGTTACGTTTACGTCCCATGACATGGCAATAGACTCACCACTTATTCCATGTTTTTCCATCAGCTTTGAATCAATGTTGATGTTGCTATTACATAGTGTCGACGAACCGTTACAAAATTTAACAAACAGAATAATATTTTGAACAAACATATTAGTGCAATAACAAGGCAAAACAAACATTGCTGTATATTGTTGAAGTTGAATATTCAAAACGAAATTTAGTTTCGTTCTCCACATTGTTCGAAACATACTTTGTTCACTATTTAATTGGCACTTCATGTAGAATTTTCGAAAAAATTATTACGCAACAAAGCTCAGTATGGAACGGTGGGTATATAACTTCTTTTTTCTTGTCTAGTTGAATGCTCAATCTTCTTACCTGAAAGAAGATCAAGAAAACCTGCGTCAGTCCGTCAAAGCTATCGCCGTAAGCGTCAGCAACTCTATCGATCGTGCTGAGATGGACCGCCTGACCGTGAAGAAGATCAACGACTCTGTTACCGATCTGGAGACCAGGTCCAAGCAGCACTACTATCGCCTGAACGACCACATTCTTAAGGTAAGTGTAGTGTACACTCAAATAATCTCACCAAAATAATAACTGCTAGATCTTTATCTAGATCATAAAGAGCCCAAATAAGTCAAAAAGAAAGTTGTTGCGCGTTGCCTTCGTTATTTTCTAAGGCGCTTGTTATTGTAGTTGCTTCTTTTTCTT
Organism: Parelbella ahira ahira; assembly: GCA_018244795.1. NCBI lineage: Eukaryota > Metazoa > Arthropoda > Insecta > Lepidoptera > Hesperiidae > Parelbella > Parelbella ahira. Next base: position 5,427 of record DWME01007179.1, read on the forward strand.
TCCATAATGAGCCAAGAATGAAGTAGACTACTTCTGCGGGCCGCCTAACGAGAGGAGCATTTAAATTTTGCGTTAATTACTTTCGCAATTAAACTGGTACCATTAAGTGTTAAAAACACTCATCCTCGTATCCCCGGATTAACTCTTTTGCAATTTGTGGCTTATGCAAGACTTACAATTTGTTACGAGCGGCGGTGGCCAGGCGGCGCCTTTTTCTCGGGACATCTTTTCCTTTTATATACGATAAACGTGACTTAATGTGAACTAAAGTCAACTTATAACTCGTATTTCGTCTGCTGTGGAACTCTGTACAATATAATTAACATACACATGATATAAAACTAAAATCATTTGAAACAATATACTGAAATTAGAAACATATTATTATAGACCTATATCCGGGTAATGTTACAATACAAATATTTATTATAAATTATAAATTATTTAATTTACAATATAACTAAGAGAAATTAAAAATATATTGCTTACTACCTGATATGGAGTACATTTCCAATGATAATCGCTTACGTTTCAAACCAAAAAAATATTAGATATATGTCCCATTACGTGCGCGAACTGCGGAACGTAGCAACAAGCTCTATTTTGAGTCACGTAATGCAGGCGGCAGTAAATTCGGTTTGTTGTTCATTCCCCGGATTAATGTCTCACAGATAACACATAAATTTATTATTCCAACAGCGACTATTTGTATCTAAGCACAATTTAACACAAATTCCGAGGAAACTAGTGTTAAAGCGTCAATTACGATGTAACGATGCGAACTGGATATCGTTTATTCCACAACCTACAAGAATACTGTGTATATATATGTTCACGTACATATTATGTTATGTGAGTATTACACGTTAGATAAAACTTGATAGTTAATACGATATATTTAGGGTTGGTTCATATTTATAAATCTTGTTCAAAATTTAAAATCCTTTTTAATATTAACACAGTTTGCATTTTCCCTTTAATATTTATGTATAAACTTATTAATCTCAATAATTATCATGAAGTATCAAGCTACATAAAGTACTGTCCTGAGTTTCACAAAAGCCAGTGGATGACGCGATAAGATAAGATTCTACTGTTGTAAGTTGTCTAAACGTTAAATCTGACAATCTGGGCTGAACGATTAAAGTTCTATTCGCTCTGAAGCGCTCACGAAAATTTTCCGCCAGCGGTCGCCTATCCAAGTATCCGAGTGTCGAGCGCGTCGTTTGCCTAGACAGATAGATGCCCTACCGGAAAAGGGTTGCCACATTCTAGGGCTGCGATCGTTTCAAAACGACGCGATGTAATTAGAAATTATGAGCTCTTTCTCGCATTGTGAATCCCACATTAAAAACATTAAGCCAGAATTCGGGTCTCCATAAAAAAAATTAGAATTTTCCACAATCCCTCCTGCGCAAGTATAAGCCCATTTTACATGAATAAATGACCCACGTTCACGTATTCTGTGAGTGGATCAAGCAAACATACTAAATTAATTTATTATTCATACATTAAACCGGTAGTATTTGAGCATTAGATTTCTGTTATATATATATTTACTGAGGTGAATCGTAGTAGGTACTTACACGTTATTCATTTTATAATTAATTATTATTGACAAGTATTAACCCAGTTCAATTTAAGGTATTTGTATTTATTTTATTCAATTTAAGGCATTGTAAGGTATTAAAAAGAGATATAAAGTTTTGCCTCACGTATTAATATATGGATAACAAAATGTTCTCGTACCTATAACGAATACTTTTCGCAATACGGCTCCCTCGGCAGGCTCGTATGATGAAAAACTAAAAGTTCTAACCAACAACGTTACAACAAGCGAAAATAGGTACACAACTGAATACGTAATTTCTAGAACAACAGAAAGTTATTTAAATCCGTTCTGTTGTTTACGTCATGTAGAGAACAAACAGGAACTGACGTTGTTAGGATGTTTAAAATATATAACGTAAATGTATTATCCGGGGTTGTATTTATTTTATCTTCTAAGTTTTAACATTTCTTACAGAGCGAGGCCAGCAATCTGGAAGCCAACGCAACTGAAGGTATTCCTCTGCCGCAGCTGATGGGAGAAGTGAAAGAACTGCAACCCGTCCAACGCGAATACGTAGACCTGGTGAACCAGCTGCCTAGAGACTGCTCTAGCATCTCCGGCCCGGTAGGCGTTTACCTGATTCATCCTGGCAACGCGGGCAACACCCCCATCGATACCTGGTGCAACAACGGAAGCACGCTTCTTCAACGTCGTTACAATGGCACCATCGAATTTAACAGGAAATTTGATGAATATGTCCGTGGATTTGGTGACCCCTCTTCTGAATACTGGCTGGGGCTCGAGATCATGCATCAACTAACTGCCGATAACTGCTCTTCCATGAGGATTGACATGACCGATATTTACGGCGGCGGCTGGTACGCCCAATACGATCACTTCACCGTCGGCAGCGCTGACTACGGCTACATCCTCGACGTGAGCGGCTTCCAGGGCAACGCTAGCGACGCATTTGAGTATCAGAACCGCATGGAATTCTCGGCTATCGATCGCGACAGGGATATCTCGAACACGCACTGCGCGGGTAACTACGAAGGCGGCTGGTGGTTCTCCCATTGCCAGCACGTGAACATCAACGGCAAGTACAACCTCGGCCTCACGTGGTTCGACGGGGCGCGCAACGAGTGGATCGCGGTGGCCACCACCGAGATGCGCATGTACCGCCAACCCGGCTGCTCCTAAATCTATGGATCAGATCGCGGGCGTAGCATATTAAAATATATTGTGTTAAATCATACCAAAGATAACCTAGTAAGCGATGATACTTATAATCAACTATGTATTTTGCCTCTCATAGATAAACGTAGGTAATTTATGCACTTTCCGGCGTATTATATGATATTGAATTAAGAACACACGTTCAATTTACTGTATCCCCGCTTGATATTCGAAACGCTTCGTGCTAAACTTGTGCACTTCAGTAAGAAAGGTTTTAAATTTCGTTTTCGCTTCTTATATCAAATAATATAATTATGTTCGTACTTAATTTTCGATTTTATCTCTTAATATTCTGTTCAAATAGATTATTTATAATGTAACAAATAAAACATAAAAGTCTTTGATGGAATGCATAAAATGCAATGTCAAAGTTCAAAAAATGCAAGCGACAGAAGTTATACATATCTATGTACTTAATTAACGTAATCTCGTCAAAGACAGTGAGCTTGTCATCGACGATGAACATTCCACTTTTAATAATGTAACTGGCATTGAATTGCCGATATGTAAATAATTATTTTTATTAATAATAGTTTATTATTAATTTTTAGTTCTTAATATTTATAAAAATTGAGACTGTTTTCGCTGTTCGGCTATGGAGATGAGATTTCTTGGACAGGACGTCACGATTATAATCTAAAGCAAGATAACGCTGAATTTACGCTCAGTCGCACTTAATGTTGCTTTGCTGTAACACACGCATATATCTATAATATATGTTATTGCATTAAAATTAACGAATATTAAACTATATTTAGATCCAAATGTAACTGTTACTTCATGAACGTGCGCCATTTTGAAATTTTTCGAATAATTGCTATAGGTGTAGTTGACAGCACGGCAAGTTGCGTGTGCACGTAGATACTAATGATTCAACTTTTTGATCTTTCATTAGCACTGTACGGTTCAATAATGTTTACTTAATCATTAGAAATGTACCAATGCGTTTAAACCAAATAAAGATATGAAAAATATATTGTGAGTTTTATTTTTTTCCGTTCCGTTAACGCCCCTTTTAACGTATACTTACAAGTTACCTTATAAGCTTCCCGAAAAAAAATGCTCAAATTTTCTTTTCATCATAAAGGCTTTACAATAATGGTCTTAGACAGCGGATCGGATTAAAAAGATACGGCAACTTATCTTATACGAGAGCTCGAAGATCGACAGACTATGCATAATTAGAAGTGTTCGACAAAAGTTTTAAGTTCAAGGCTCGGCTTATCCTCAAGTTCTGAGTTTTAAATTATACTTATAATGTAAAGTAATATGCGTGAACTCGAAGAAAATTGTGTTCCCATTGCCATTATTAATATGGCGTAAAGTACCTATAACTACGTAATTTAAACTCTACAATTTAACAAAATTATAAGTCACGCTAAGAATCTTATGTAATCAGGAGATAGTTTTCTACTTAATATTTTTATATTTACCTTCTGGAAAAAGACTCTTACAAGTAGTAATTAAATTGGGCATGGAAAAATAATTAACATATAGGTATTTCATTTAGTTGCACAGTACAATAATAACACTGATTACATTATAGACAGAAACTAAGTGAAATGAGGCGTAGAGATTTCCATCTTACCAAGATTTCATGTAAGTCTTTGTCCCTCAAAGTAGACCACTTATAACTGCTTTACATTGCAATACACAACGGACTAATTAATGTTACTCAATACAAAAGTCCCTCAAAGCACTTCTGATATTGACCGATACACCACACTTTCTTTGAAAACGTCTTCTCTTTACGATAAACTTCAAGTATCTTTAAAATATACTTAATTAGGGAAAAATATTTAACAGACTTCGCGGCAACTTCTTGGTAAATTCCACTTGACGTTTTTTTCACGCTTCGCGGACTTTTGTCACCGCGTGTAAGTACCTGGTGTCAGGGTATAATCGAAGCAGGTATCCAGAAGATACGAATCTGCTAATTTTTTGGTGATTTCCATACACGTCTTCCAAGCATGTACAAATTCACACATGGTGTCTGCAGCGAGAGCAGCGTGGTCGTTCGCAATCTGCTTTATCGCAATCATTGCACTGTACAATGCCACTGTAACGTAATTGTGAATATGTAACTATACAGGGAATATCATAATCGATTACACGTATATGCATACATATGTATATATGCAAGCACGGGCATATGCGCTCTCTCTGCCCATATGCATCCATGCATGGCCGCCCACACATTAAGGCACACATGCACGAGATATTGACTATATATTATAATGTTAATAGTAATTTAAAGTAAATAATTAAATTAAATTTTACAAAATTCTAGTACTATAATGCTGATTAACTAGATTTGTTGTGGCCAGAGCGTATCCGTACCTATGTAGCCAAGCCGCGCCATACCACGAAGTGCCAGCCAGATTTACGATTTTATTATCATATAATAGACATAGTTGATTATGATATCGGTGTTAGCAGGAGATTATTGTGTCTATAAATCAAATATTTTGTCTGTGAAGGGCGAACTGAAAAACGCAAGGGATTATAATAGCTCGTTAGCTAAGGCTTAGCGTCTGCTATTGCCCCTCGTTATTGCTATTTATTTTAATTTTATTTAATATTTTGTTATTTTATCCAACATATAACCTCAAATACACATTAAGTACAGTATAGTACAACACATATATAACAATGATATATTATATAATTAATATACAATACAATTATATTATATACAAAAATTCGTACAAACGCATACAAAGTAAATACATAGCTATATCGTCATCATCATCATCATCAGCCTACTCCCGTCCACTGCTGGACATAGGCCTCTCCAATGGCACGCCACTGAGCTCTATCTTCAGCTCGTCGCATCCAACCACCGCCAGTCACTTTGCGTATATCGTCACTCCACCTGGCTGGAGGGTGTCCCACGCTACGGTTTCCAAGTCGCGGTCTCCACTCCAGAACACGTCTGCTCCAGCGGCTATCGGTTCTGCGACAGATGAGACCAGCCCACTGCCACTTCAGCTTGCTAATCCTTTGGGCTATGTCGATAACTTTGGTAGATAGCTATGATAATTATTTAAAATTGTAAAAAACGAATATCTCCATTTTTAGATAAAGCATCTTTTTAAATATATTTCCGCTCGATGCTTTTCTGATATTGTCAGGTCGAGCGTTCTGGAGTAGTACTGCTTGAATAGTAAAGAAGTAACGAAAGAAGCCGCTTCTATCCAGTGGAATGTGGAGCTAAAGATTACCAAGACCTCTGCCATGATTTGGACATAATATTGAAAGTTTTCCCTTAACTAATAAGAAAACATTGGATACATTCCTGTTATACATTCCTTTTATTGCTTCAATAAAATATTTATGAGGCAATATTATCGTTATTACTAAAATCGTCCAACTGAAATGGTTATTTCAAAGCAAACTAATGTGGTCGAAGTTTGTCCAAAACTGATCGAAATAAATTAGGAACGCTTGCCTGGAAACGTTTCTAATTTACAGCGGCGATAGGCGAGACAGGATTACAGATCTATTCGCTGAACTACCCAAAAACCGGGTAGTACGTTCGAGTTACAAAACACATTGAATTGAACACGATCAATCTTATCAACACATCTGCGAACCATTGACGATGATACGTTACAACGAACATACTGGTAAAATAAAACATTTAAAACGACGTCCTGTTGATACGTGGCTCACTGCTCTTTCAAAAGCTGTGCCAAAGTCCCACTAATTGTGTCGGTGACAGTCAATAACAACTCAGTGTACCTGGAACAAATGTATTGCGTGGCTACCAGGTGACTGCCATGAATACGCGTCAAAAAGTTTTATTTTTATGCTTTTCAAATTTGGAAAATTAACGACACTCTTGCTACAATGTCATTCGAGGTCGGTTGTTGGTGATTTTGGGCGGCAAAGTCGCCTTGCCACTCCAGCTCGTTTGTCACTCTCTTCATCCGAAAAAAAAAACAAATGTGGGGTAGGTACGTCGATTCCTTTTTTTTTAAAATTACAATATAGGTCGCCACACATGTTTCAACTCATATTAGAATTAGAACTCTCATAATAGATAACGCTTATGGGCTGGGCTAATAATGCATTTAAATACACAAAATACACGAAATAATTAGAGCGTGTGTGGTAATTAAATAAATTGCATATGATTTTTTTCGTAATATCTGTTGGGTTTGGGGGTGCCAACAATTTAACTATTGAACTGTTAACAAGAACAGACAGAAAATGTATGTATATGCCCTATACAATATCCGGCAAAAAAAACCGTGTCCTTAATAGTCAATTCGCGATTTTTTTTTCAAACATTTGAATACAACTTGCGTAAATGAAGTTTCATAAGTCGCTCATCTTATTTTCTTCAAAGGTATCGTTAACTACGTTAATAAAAATCATTACAAAACAAACGACTCAAAGCGTGAATTTCGGGATAGGTTGCTTTTTAATTTGTATTTTCCAATTCTGAAACAAAACTACGTGTAAATGATTCACGGCTTTTATTTAATTCTCCTAGCAACTTTCAGAAATCAATAATAATAAAAATAATAATAATCGACCCATTGTCATTCCACTGTTCGAATATGGGTCTCCTCTCATAGTGAGAGGGTTAAGGCCGTAGTCTGCCACGCTGGCCAAGTGCGGGTTGGCAGACTT
>DWME01007180.1:0-12855 GCA_018244795.1 Parelbella ahira ahira
AGCCCGAGGGGCGCACAAAGCCGAAGTACAATGACTAAAACATGACCTTCATTGAATGTATGTCGAGACCTTATAATGAATAAAAAAATTTGAATTTGAATTTGAATAGGGGATGAGCCTAACAAATCCAGGCTCCTTGTTAATTCAAACAAACCCAATCTTCAGTAGGATCTTACGCTTGCCACCACTAGATCAACTTGAGTAATTACTTCATATTATTTAAGTCAGAATATTACAGCAGGCTTTTCGCTAAAACAGTTTTAGCATAAATGTAGTTTTACCGGCCATGACGTGTAATGGACTAAGATATTATTACTGCTGAAAAATTTCAGTAACAATCACAAATAAGGCTAAAAAAAGTTTTTTTATGTGTTTTGGTTAGCTGGTATAATTTGTTATTAGACATCCACGTGAGAGGAGAACAAAGATATTATTTTTGTTTAATGTTACACGACTAAACGACAACAATCGTCGATAACAATCATTTTTATCTTTACCGAAAATAATACAACCGGCTAAAACTTAATCAAATACATCAACGACAAAGTTATCCTCGAACCGCTAACAACTACATGACGACTCGTCACGATATTGTCGCTTTTAAGAACCATTCCGCTAAGTACGACATTTATAGATGTTTTTATCTATTGCGCGGAAGTTTACGGTGTACTTTACTGCCAGACCTTTCTATCTGGTCGGAACGCAGACTGGAACGTAAAACTCGTTTCAGTGGATAACTATTACTGCTGTGAGACGTAAAAATGTTGAAAACCAGATATTTCCTTTTTTTATTTATCAGTTTTATTTATATGTATGTATGTACCTAGTTTTTATTAAAATGTAATTATTTAATTATACGTATGTATTTGTGTTTATAAGAAGCAGTAGCTCGGCGTGTGGATTTGTGTCCAGTGTATGGCAATAGGTCAAGCCCATAGTCCATGGTGGGACGTGACCGTAACTGAAGAAACGTGAAAGCATACCACACTCCTTTGCCTACCCCATTATGCCCCATTACCCCCATATCCCCAGCTATGTGACATTCAGGTGTGATGTCACATAGCTGTGACTCGTGAACTCAATTAATGGTCGCACGAACTTATATAACGGCTTTTGTTTGTCTAATGAATAGTGGATGGTGGTTGATGACTGATTGGGGGATAAAGATCAATGTAATGGGTTATGTGAACGACGTCGTCGATCGTTATATAAGTTATTCATTATTTTCTAACCAAAAAAATATTACCGCAAATCAATTTATATGAAAAACGATATAAGATGGAGTCTCAGACTTGTCTCCGGTACAGCTTTAAATTAAATTTTGTTACATAAATGACAATATTGAATGAGCTGGTGTCTTGACCTCAAAAGTCGCGAAGGAAGAATATTATTTTTAATCATATTTGTAACAAATAATATTATTTAGTTTTCAGTATTATAACTAATTGTATTTCTTAATACCCATTACTGGTCTACCAATCTTATACCCTTCGCAATTAAACATTTAAACCCAATAAAATCTAATTTGTTTTCCGTATTTAAATAATTGGGTTTAGTGCTCAACATTTTAGAGACCGGCAGTAACCTCAGTCGTTAAGGTAAAATGTATAGAACATTTTGTTACAAAATTTACATTACAGATAACTTATAGAATTTAATGTGATTATCTGAATTTGGTGTAATTATTACGTAACATCTCGTCTGTAATACTCGAAGAGGTAGGCAGAGGAGTTTAGTACACTCTCACGTTTCACCAGTTACGTTTATGTCCCATGGAATAGGTGGTGAGGCGATTGCCATACACTGGGCACAGATTTAGACTTCGAGTCACTACAAAAAATTCTAGATTAGAAAAATCCAATAGTGTGTGACCCGGAATTTGAACCCAGGAACTCGACATGTAGTCGGAGCTTGCAACCACTCGACCAACGAGGCATAGCTCGACTTATCGACATAGCTCAAAGGATTAGCAAGCTGAAGTGGGGTATGGCAGTGGGCTGGTAGCATCTATCGCAGAACCGATAGCCGCTGGAGCAGACGTGTTCTGGAGTGGAATTCGCGACTTGGCAAGCGTAGCGTAGGACGGCTCCAGCCAGGTGGAGTGACGATATACGCAAAGTGGCTGGCAGTGGTTGGATGCGAAGAGCTGAAGATCGAGCTCTGTGTAGTGCCATTGGAGAGGCCTATGTCCAGCAGTGAATGGAAGTAGGCTGATGATGATGATGATGATGTTATTAAAAAACTCTTACCTGCAATCTTTCTCTCTCTCATCTTCCGCCAGAGTTGTTCTGCTTTCCTCATAGGCCAATTCTCGACCTTGGCGCTGAAACTTCTGAAGAACTTGTATTCCTTGAAGTGTGACATCCTCCTCTCCATCTTGCTCGGAGTGTGCCCGGGTGGGGGCGATGGCGCTTTCGGTGTAGATGAGGGCGACGACGCCATGTTTGAAGTTCAATTTCGTTTTTAAATGTGGAATGCTTCCCGCCTTCGTTCTAACTTTTTAAATTCGGATTCGATTTGGCCCCAGTTACATTATATCATTCCATTTTTTTAAATTAATGAAATCTTTTTATTTGTTCTGTTCCTTTCTTAAATTTTATTTATGGAACATGATTTTTTTTCTTTTAGTGTAACATAGTTAACATATGTTAATAGAAGTAAATTATATATCTACCTATATCTACCTACTTTCTTAAAACTTATTTTAATAATACTTTCTGTTTACACAATCTATGACTGAATTCAATTTATTCTTAGCGATGCGTACGCTATAAGATTACATATCTTATGAGATATTTTTAACATGAATGTGTTTACATTAGAAAAATATTTCAGGAATTATAAATCTTATGTTGATTATCTAAATATTTATATATAAGCTTTGGCGTATCGTATATAATTTTAATACTATGCCACTCTTAATTCATCGAAACATTAATTAACCTGAAACAGAGAGAAATTTTTATAAGTTAAAGCGAATACGAAATATCGCTGACTGGTTTAAGGTGGGACAAGTCATTGGGGGAGAGGTTATATTTCGAGTTTCAATTATGAAGGCCTGACCTCTAACCTTTGTTACTTTACCCTTTTAAACAATTTGCAAGATACTCGAGAAATTTAATTAGAAAATAATGATTATTTAAAAGGTTATTCGTAAACATACAAACGAGTGACCTACTAAATATTCACGACTATTCCTTTTGAAAGTTCAATGTATGATCCGCAGATTTAAAATACGTAACACATATTTTATTACGTTTTATGACATTGAAATAGAGTATGTACATCATATAATTATATTACTTATCAATAAACAAGATTCCTGCTTGAAGTCAGTCATGTAGTTGTACGAATATCACAAGTTTATTTGAAAGCTAAGTATCTATCATATTATGGTATATAGATATTCATTGGCGATCAATTTTATGTCACATTTAGTTACTAAACTCTCTTCGCTCAGTTTAGTGGCGCTGACGGAAGCTTTAAAACCCACTCTATATACAATGATGATACTATGAAAGCCTCCTTGTGCTAGACCTTGGACATTTGATTAAAAAACGGTAGGAAAAAGAATGCCCTCATTCTGGTCTTTTTAAAGTAAACTCAAATTCGGAAAATTTATGAGTCCGTGTCGGATTTGGCGGGAATAGGATATATATTATTCCAGAGAAAACACAAATAGACGATAAGAGAAAAGAGCTCTAGTATGCCATTTTACCTATTGTCTGGAGCTGAGATATCGTTTAGTCAAAGACGGTGTCACTGGCCAAAACTTTGGTTGAAAACGAACACCTGCTACTCTTATCTGCCCAATTTATGAGTCAGGCAGAAAACATGGGTTTGGTATAGCGGAGAAAAAGCAGAAACTGTCTGACGGAACAGAAAATGTTGCGTCCCAACTAGGTAGCTTTATTTCACCTAGGTAACGAACTGCTGTATGATGCAAGTATATCTTCAACGGCTCCAAAATCCCAAATGTCTATATCTCTCAAAATATACATATGATACTATATTGATTCGTGCATGTATTAGATAATTGTATACATAATTTTCCGTGGGCCATGCAGTACCTATAGTCCAACTGTAGTTACTGTTGTCATATTTGCGACTTCCATGACATAAAAAATCGTCCTTGACAATCCTCCGATTTCAACACGTCAAAAGGAACCGATGACTTTGATGTAAGCATTTAAAGTTTGTTATTAAATTGCCCATGTTCTACTTAAAATTGTTTGTCATCCATCAATCTTCGCTAAACTTATTTGAGGAATGTTTTGTCATCTAATTTTAAAAGCAACGTCATTGTAAAGCCGGTGGAGGAGGTATAGAGACTCGTTATATTTTGTTCTTTAAACAAGATAAATTGGAATATTCCATTACCGCCTGTGATAGCCATATTTTTGTAATAGATAAGTTTCTAATTATGTAATTTCGCAACTGTTTTGCTAATGTTCACCAAAATAAACAAAAGTATTCGCATAAATTTATTTTCTGAAATCATAATTTTTTATGCCCTAACAGTATTAATACAAAATTTATTTCGACACTAGATGGCTTTAATATTAAAAGAAAGTAAGTGCTTAAAGCTGTAAAAAAATTAAATAAACTGACCTACCATCGAAAACATTCTGCGTTAATTTTTTATATAAAAAAAGATTACATGAATCGAAAGATCAGAGTAATAACACACTGTTACTGGTTCATAAATAAGAATGTTATTCAATAGTTACCTATATAAGTTAATGTATTAAAATTCAAACCCTTTTAATTTTATTAGCCATTTATTAGCTTGATTTCATAAAAAGGAAAACTATAAAGACTTCAGTTACAATATTTTTATATTTCATCTATTCGCTTGTGACATAGAAGAATAAAATCCCTATATTATACGGTATCTACTCGACGAATAAGAAACTCATCAAGATAAAACTACTCTGTAAGAAAGATATTAAATAAATTTAAATTATTCTCCATAAAAGGGCTTGTCTTTTTCTCGTTATTGTGCTCGCGACGTTGTTTTCTTTATATTTCACCCGACGTAAAGCTTTATTAAGAGCCGGGTAGCATAAACCCGGCTCACGGGAGCAGATCGGACGGATGGTGTATCAGGTGCAGAATAACAATATGATATTATTAGATGTAGAGGCACATTAAACGATAAACTTGTTTGTTAGTGAAGTTTGCTTTTTAACGAAAGACATCCTAAAAGTAAATGTAAGTCAAGACTCTGTTTAACTCGATGTCATTTGTGAGTGCTCGACCAAATCAAAATATGACAAAAATGACACAAGGTGTTTAACTGTGGCTGAATTTGCAAATAGAGTCAATTTTTAGATATATTCATTTGCGAGATCGTATACATTAACGTGATGTCAGAATAATAAAAAATAATGTACAAAAATGACGGTGTTTTATTCTCTTCTCGTTACATTTTTATCCTAGTCATCTGTTTGTTACAATTCTCGACTGTAAATGATTGAAACAGCGTAACAAATTACAATTTAATACCCAGTGGCCGCAGGTACGCGTAGGCTTCGAAAATATTTGGTAACGCCACCATCATCATCGTCAATCTTTTTAATGTTCTACTGTTCAATTGAAATCTGCTCCATGAATTGGTCCAAGTTGTTTTACACCACGCAAGCCAATTTGGATTTGGTTGCCTTTACACAACTTAAAATATACTACAATGAACCTTAGTATATTTAATCTTAAAACCCAGCCAATAATTTGATGAACTAACCCCGAAACATCTAAAGTGGGAGACAGAAATCTGAATCACTTGGCTATCGATGTACATTTTTGTGTCCCAAATGTAAACTATAAAGCTACATGTCTATTTAAAGTGCATTTCCCTACAACGTCTAGACGTAACAGCTTTATCAAGTAGATTTCCTAATTTCTAGAACGAAACTATTTGGTTCAATGTTTCTTATCTGAACTACCAGTAGATGGAACAATACACGCTGCTCTATGTCTTCTTACGAATAAAACCTAGTCGACCTTTCAAGCTAAAGGTCAATAGACTTTTTCTAGACAAATGTCGTCCAATTTTGGATGCATCTACGCTTTGCCTCAAATGGATTCAAGATAAAACAATAACCAATAACATAAGAGACAAATGAAATATAGATTTCGCTATATTTGACCGTGGTGTAAGATGACCTTTCTCAAAAGCATCTAACATTTATTTTAATTATGCTTCTCTGAAAGCCCTAAGTGTTCGAAGAGTTTTTTAACAGAAGGTATTATAGGCCGAGTATAACGCAAGGTGCATTTAGAACGCATTTTAAAAATTTGTTTCCCAACCGTGATAGCTTCGTGATTTAATAATAGATTTTCCACTTAGGGGTATTTGTATTGAATCCTGACTAGCACGTCCTTAGAAAATTATGTACTTCCTGTAACGGTGAAGAAGAATAGCACGTGGAAACCCTACATTTAAAGGTAGTCCATAATATCCTCCGCGGCTTATGAAGTTTCCCAATCGACGCTTGACCAACATGGAATACTTTGTACCCTGAACCGTTCTCATTGTGAGACGAGTTTGCTTAAGAGTGAAACAATAAAACAGGTTGATGGTGACGACAAAAAATAAAATCTAATTAATATGTACAATATATTAACCGGAGTAAAAAATTATAAGAAGTGATAGATTGATACAATCCCCTCACGTAAGGCGGGGCATTGCAAAATCAAAGACATTTGGATCTAAAAGATTTTTTAGGAAAAATACATGAAAACCCTTTTATACGCGGAAAACACTTCACGAGTAAGTTATTTTATTTATTTATTTATCCGTTATTCTTCACCCTGAGGATGGATTACAAAGGGCGTAATGCCTAGTGGCTTTACCCACGAGCCCGCTCGTTCGGAAACCAAAATCATTCGTACGCAACCTTCATATCTTATTTCACTTTTACCCGCTGATTTAACAAAGGTTACCTTTATATTGGCTTACACAGATCCATGATTCCATAAATAAAAATATGTATAAAACAAATTTATCAAAATTGCTTCAGTGATTGGAAAAGTCCGCAACAGCCGGATGCAGTTAAAAAGTTACATATTTATACATATAGGTACATAGCACAATATATAGAAATTGGGTTGAAAAAAATAATTAATATTTAATTAAATATTAAATGTTATTTATGGGTATATTTTAATGAAGCATTTAGAGTATGCTATTTTCATTTCCAACAGTTACTAGAATGATGAAGATTGATGACAAACTTTGATTCCTGTTACAAGCTATAGTTGTTAATTCACAGTCATCTTAAATTCCTTGAAGAATCATGGACTCTATTGTAGGTAGAGATTATAAATAATGTTCGTAAAACATGTCGTATACATGAATTGTTTAAGACAAGGGACAAGTAAAGAATACTGTAGATTTACCATTATAGTACTACCTTTGTTGAACTGACGGTTAATTTAGCTTTTGTCGGTATGTCAATACGATCATGTTTGCTTAAACCCAATAAGTAAGGAATATAAATGTTTTCTAAATGTTCTACTTATTGATAGGTTTCTTGTGAATCACAGAAATATAATATACTAACAAAAATATAAATGTACTCGTATGTTCAAATTAATTTTCTGAACTGTTGCACATATTTTAGCTTTGAGTACTTTGTTGTGATTTAATCGATATATCTACCAGTACTTATAAGCTATCACGTACGAATTGCTAATTGCTAATTGCCATTACTAATTATTTACTGCAAATTTCAAGCTGGAGTTATTGATTTTTTATAAGGGTTTTTTTGGGTTTACAGGGTTTTTTTTTTGTATGTATGCAAAAGTAGATAGGAAAAATAGCTTTAAAAAAGAATTTAATTTATAAGTATATACAAAGATAATTTTGAACCTGTCAAATATATTTGCATTAAAAATATCAGAAATCATTGCATTCCAAATTAACTAAATTAATAAGAAAAACATCTATTATCTATTATAAAAATGTTAGGAACACTTACCTCACTATTATGTCTTTCATTATATACACTTTGACACTTAGCACTAGTTGAAAATAACCACTTAAGCACAACACGACAAGATATGATGACACTACACTAAGAAGAGGAAAAGTGCGAAAAAGTTCTAGGCGCGAATCTACGATGCCATGAAAGCATGCCAAAAGAAACGTCTTCACTACGCGCGCGAATCTACAGGTCTGAATGACCGCATTGCCACAGAATTTCCCGCGCGTACGACTGAAGAGGACACAACACGGATTTTCCAATATAAAAAACAGAGATGGCCTCACATCTGTCAGCACCGCACGCGCGGAAAAGCGCCTCGGATACAGCGACATGAATGTAGAAACGATAATGAATGAGCCGCTTACCGTGTAAAATTATGATTTTCTGTCCATCGCGCTGCGTTCGAGATATTTAGCAGATCCAAAGATTTATGTGCTGCGGGTCGCGGATTGTTTTAAGATTTTCAAACTATTCAAAACAAAGGAAGCACTCGATTTTTATCCGCTGATGAAGTAACAACGATTTTAACCAGCCATGTATGTGAATGGTCGTGTCGTGGAGGCAAATTTTTTTAATGTATCTACATACGTGTGAGTTAGTTCTAAGGCCGCGAAAACTCACGTAGGCCAATACAGCCCACTTTCAGCGTTCGTTCGAAACTTTTTACGCTCACGCTGAAATATAGCCGATATTTATTATGCACTCTTGCGTATGTTATGTGAAGGTCGAGAAAAATTTATAGCTTTGGGCATGAAATGAGTATATTTATTGTAACATGAGCAAAATCTGGCACACTATTCTATTGATACTTCCGATAATTGGTGTTCGGTAGTATGAAATTTTTAAGTACTTTTCAATTTTAACAACTTGTGATTTGTTATCGCAGCCTATTTTTGTGTGTATCAAATATTTTTTGAATCTGTTTGTTTAATTACTTACGTAGAACAAAAGGTAGTCTATATGTAAATGTTCTAAGGCTAAGCTTGACTGCCTCGTTGTACGAGCGGTTGCAAATGCGACTGCCGATCGGGAGGTCCCGGGTTCAAATCCCGGGTCGGGTACTATTGGATTTCTCTAATTTTGAATTTCTAGTAGTGACTCGGAGTCTGGATCAGTACCCGGTGTATGGCAATAGACTCACCACCTTATGTGACTTAAACGTAACTGGTAACGGTGGGGGTGTACTATACCCTTCTGCCTACCCCTTCGGGGATGGCAGGCGTGATGTTACGTTCTAGGGGCAATAAATACTTCATCATTAGGATCGCATGTAACACAGAAAAAGCCGTTGACTCAAAAAGAGTACTAGTTTTTTAAATTGCAGACCTTGTGTTCAGAGGTCGCTTTGGACTATTCGAGCTCAGAAGGCTTAGACACTACACTTACCAATATCAACGGATACCGACTTACTAAGGTGGACATAATAACTCAATAACGCTACATAAGATTCTTGTTATCAATTATCCAAAATCTGCAATGGATCGCTTACCCTGACATATCTAATTCAGTATATCAGTCATTACCATCATCATAAAGTATTTTATCATTCCACTCCCGGGCTCAAGTCTTCAGGATTCGATGGGATAAGGGCATAGTCTGCCGTGCTATCCAAGTGTGGGTCGGATTGGATACACAAATATGTATGTATATACAAATATAATAGTCCAATACTTAGAAGAATTATTGGCAAGACCTTAAAATTTAACTGTTGTTTGTAGAGCGGAAACCATTAAACTGAATGAAAAGTGAATCGCCGTTTATTTTGCAGCCTCATAAAGGTGGTAAATCAAGGTGGAACACGAGAAGTGAAAAAAGTTAAAATAAATTATCAAACTCAGACATTACAGCACATTCTCCGACCGAAGCGATTCGTTTCGTTATATTTTTTGCAATTAACCAAAGATGTTTATTTAAAAAAATCTCAAAATTAAGCAATGAAGAATTTCGAAAATAAAAGAATTAATACTTGGGGATAATTTAATAATAGATGTGACATAATAACTTTGACTCATGAGTGTCGGCAGAACCAAATCAATCTCCGAAGTCCACATCCATCCACTTTGGGCCAATCAAAATATTTGCCGCCGAAATACACAGCTCTTGTGACGCCATATTTAGTCTCGAGTTGTCTGTAAACGAATAAAAGCACTGACGTTGTTGGCGGGAAGCAGTTTTGAAATTTCGTCAGGTGATGGAAACTTTTCAAAATATCCATACAACTTTGTCTTTGGAATGGATTGCAAATATCAGTTATTGAAAAATCTATTTGGAGTTCTATTTCTTTACATATTTTATTATATTTGACTTGTCTTTAAACGAATAATAGCTTTAACTTTGTTGGCGGGAAAGAGTCTTAAAATATCGTAATGTGATGGATTTTTTTTTCTTACTGAAACTTTGGATTTGAATTCCATTTAAGTTATTCGTATTGAAAAATGTTTGGAATTCCTTTTCTTAACATGGATTATTAAGCAGTTTTTTTATCTGTACGAGAATTGAAAGGGAAATTAACTGAAAAGAGAAAATAAATTAGCTAGAAAGTAACCGAAAATAAAAAAAAACGTAGAAAAAATTTCGATCCTACATTATTTCAAATCTTATTATAGACCGTGTTTTTGACATGTTATTTAACGAGTCGATAGTTACTTAAAGTAGATTAAAGTTGATGTTTCATGATATCCAAATCTGCAATTGGCTCTGCGACTTTAGGCCTTAATATTCCCATTCAGTAGCAAATTTTTTGTTCTTTTTATTTCTGAGAAAGACAAGCTCTAATATGACAAACATTTTTCGAAACATGCGACGTTTTGCACTACCTTTGATTTTTAAACAAATTATGGAACAAACCCGAAAAGCATTTAAATCAATTTATAAATATCTAATTTACTTCGAGATCAGATCGATGACAAAGAACGGAAAGATAAACGTGCTGAAGATAATTACAAATTACGGAATATGTACATATGTATATTATTTAAAGCCTATTACTACATTTAATAAATACATACATAGATGCTTTCAGTTGTCATATGCCAGCTTTTGTTAGGTTTTATCAGGTATGCTTTTATTAATAGACAATTATCAATAATAACAAAAATAATATTCAAAAGGCACATAATTAGAACGATAATCAATAATAATCAAATGTAAAAAAGACAAGATTGCCTCATTGGTCGAGTGAGATCCTAGGAAAAGAATTTCAGATCTAGTTCTTATTGGCACTAAAAAGATCCGACCCCGATTGTGATTCTGTACCTTTTGTCTATACCTACAATAAATAACAGAATTATTCTATAACAAAGTTAGTTAACAACTACATAGCAAAACAATGAGGTTGTTGAACAAGATAAGTCCACATTGCAATAACAATCTGAGTGTTTGTATCCAAAATTATTAAGGACCCCTCGGGCTTATAAACAAGGACGAAACGCCGAATTATATAATGGTAACACTTAATCAGATTCAAACTGGATTGTTCGAACGCCAAATTGCCTAGTGTTTGGCGAATTTGTGATATATTATATATGATATATGAACATAAACACATTTCGTCAATATCATATGATATATGATATTGACGAAAGATTTAGTAGGGGTCGCGGAGAACAATTTTTTTCTAAAAAGCAGAGGACCGTGAGATGTGGCGATATTTTGGTATTTGGGAAATTAAACGAGGTATAAATGGTAATCAATGTAAAGTGTTAGTACATCAAAGTAACTCCGTTTATCTTTGTAACATTTCCACAATAAAACTGCTGAATAGTTTTTCAAATTTTATGTTTAGGTTTCTTATCCACACGCAACGGACACTTTTTAAAATCAATCCATGATAGATAATGCAAATAAATAAAAATATAGTGTATGATTTATTTATGCATCTACGAAAAACATATTTACGTGAATGTTTAATGTGTAATGTTTAATAATAATTTTACGTGTATGTGCTGCAAGCGGCGGGAGCTCATGAGGAAGGACCTCGTACAGGCCCGAAACTAGTCGGGACATCCCGAAGGACATATGTGAGTTAAGCCGGTAAATTCTTGCTACAAACACATTAAATGTTACGTTAATGTGTTTAAAGTGTAAAAAAGTTTCTTAAAAGTATTTGAATTTATTGTTAAAGAAAGTACTTGATATAAAATTAATATGTACACATATAACTGTCAGTATTGGTAAATCAGTTCTTTAGGGGTTTCACAAATTATTCCCAAAATAATTTATTGTTCAATTTATTGAACATATTGTAAAACTGTCTTCAATTGAAATTTTTCCTTTAAATTAAAAAAAACCTTCTTGTTAATATCCTTGTTCAAACTGAACCCTACACACGTAATTTAAAAAACTCCTTTGAGAATTAAGTTTCAAGTTATATTCAACCAATTAAAGTCAAATAAAACTATTCGAGACAGAAAACCATAACGGTTGTAGAGAAAAATCTTTTAAAAGTAACGATATTTTCACAGCTATTTTTGCAACCGAATTTAAACTTTGTGCTGCAGTAATACAGTTGAAATTACGACTAATATTGTTTATGTGGAATCGAGAAAATTCCTTAACGTAAATATTGCTGACTTTTATGTTTTTGTTACTGACTTGTCGTACAACGAGACTGCGCTATAAACGATTTTAATTTACGGCTCAGTGGTAAAAAGAACTAATAAATATATATTTATTTTCCCTTTAAGTACTATATCGTAACATCACGCGTGTAATCCCTGATGGGATAGGCAGAGCAGTGTAGTACACTCCCACGTTTCACCAGTTACGTTTAAATCCCATAGAATAGGTGGTGAGCATATTTCCATACACCGGGCACGATTCCAGACTCCGAGTCCCTACTAGAATTTCTAAATTAGAAAAATTTAAT
>DWME01007181.1:0-12854 GCA_018244795.1 Parelbella ahira ahira
TAACTATTCAACAAACTAATTCTTATATTTCGAACAGCTTATAATTTTAAAAAAATATGTTTCGAAAATATAAGGCTATTCGTGTCAAGGCTACTTTTGCCTCTTCGTAAAGCTAATGTAAAAAATCTACCTTTTCTGTTTCATATCATGTCCATAAAGAGTTATTAAATAATGAAATAGCGTTTACTTATTCATTCTCATAACCATTTTCAGTGAAACCACGTATCGACCGCACCAACCTCAAGGCCTTGGTTGTTCGCGCTGGCAAGGCTATCTTCTTCGATGTGAACATCAAGGGTGAGCCCGCGCCGAAAGTGCAGTGGTTCCAAAAATGGAAGGCCGATGAGAAAGAGGTGAGGAATATATGGTGTAATATAACTGTAAATTGTTCTTACAAATTCGACTGAAAACCATAGTGCCTTTCGTTCTTCCATTGTAAAATATAAAAAAATAGTTGACAACTTGAGTCAGTATATATGAGCTTCAAAAAATGTTTAACTTGACAAATTCATAAATCAGAAACATTGCAAATAATATTTTGCTAATTTCAGCTACGATGTTACTTATGTAGTAATTATGCCGTATATTTGTAGGTGTATTGCGAAATTGTAACGAACGGTATACTAAATATGTGTTTTCTGTAAACTGACATTTTTTCGTAGGTCACAGAAAACGTAATCAACGTTGACTACAACACAAAGTTGGACGTCAAGGAAGCGGTACGTGCTATGACCGGTACTTACCGTATTTTCGCCTCCAACGAACATGGCACTGATGAAGCCGAAGTGGAAATCACGGTACTGTCAGCGCCAAGCAAGCCTCAGGGCCCGCTCAAGGTTACTGATGTAACCAAGAACGGATGCAAGCTTGCTTGGAAGAAGCCTGAAGATGATGGCGGTAAGTTAATAATTTTCTTATTAGCAAGTATTTAATTTCATGAAATTTATGGCACACTAGGAAAATGTGTTAGAACTTTACAATATTACGAGTATATCTAAACTGTCGACCAAGATGTTAATTTTCATTGTTATTGTTAGAAACTTAGAATCAATGAGATTTTTAACTAACGTATAACGTCATATATAACGTAACTAATGACTATACCGTCATTCAAGAACCTATCAAATTAAATGATGTTGCCTACGCCACGAAATTGTGATTGTTCTTGAACTGTACTTTAGGAGAAAATACTTTAACATAGCATATGCAATATTAAGGGTTTTAATGTTTCTAAATTCACAGGCAAACCTGTAACCGGCTACGTCGTTGAAAAACTCAACAAAGCCACTGGTCGTTGGGTACCAGTCGGTAAAACCGATGACACCGAAATGGAGATCAAGGGTCTGCAGGAGGGCGAAGAATACGAGTTCAGGGTGAAAGCCATCAATGAGGAGGGCGAGTCGGAGCCATTGAAGACCGATCACTCGATCATCGCCAAGAATCCATATGGTAAATAATCATGAGCTTTTTTCTTTCCATTAAAAATAGATATCTCAGGGTCAGATTAATAAGGCCACAATATGCCGCAATACAAACTTCACACATATTAAATAATATTAAGGAAAATCTGGAGCGCGTAGATTTTCGCGCAGTTTTTCTTCACCATTACAACAAACGTCATTCAGTTTGTGAATTATCCCTAAAACTTCCTTTTCAAGTAGCAATCAAAGTTAGAATAAAATAGGAGACTGGAAATAGAAGCTCAAAAGAGCGACCAACAGTAATCCTTTGCTTATCATCATGATCGTTATTTCACAGACGTTCCTGGCAAGCCCTCTGTGCCGACGATTGAGGACTGGGATGTGGACCGCGTGGACCTCAAGTGGGAGGCCCCGAAGAACAACGGCGGTGCACCCATCACTGGATATGTTATCGAGAAGAAGGAAAAATACGGTCAATGGCAGGAGGCGTTGGTCACTACGGTGAGCTGAATTTGATAATATCAAATGTTAAGTTTGCAAAGAGCCAAATTTTGGTTTTGTAAGATTTATTATAACATCCATAATAGATGATAGTGGAAACGGTACACAAAAAAGAAATATTTAAATAACCAGGAACTACTTTTTTCTACAGACGCCAGAATGCAAAGCCCGTGTACCGGACCTGAAGGAGGGCAACACCTACCAGTTCCGAGTGCGCGCCGTCAACAAGGCCGGCCCTGGAGAGCCGGGCGAACCCACACAGCCGCATCTCGCAAAGGCCCGCTTCTGTAAGTACCTCTTTTGTTATCCTAATAAATATCTATCCTCTTAGGAGTCTTGTTCTCCCTAGCTTTCTCTCTATGACATGTACAGAGATCTATGGTACTATGGGTGTACATCATACAAGGTAATCCCATTGTAAACTAAACAACAAAAAATATGAAACATCGGATATAAATTTCCATATACTCATAATAATAAATCGGCTCGCAGACGAAACTATATTAAAATTTAGGCTTTGGCTCTGTAACGCAAGTTCTAATATTAATAAAATTATTTTTCGTCAATAGTGAAACCACACATCAACCGCGACAAGATGGTCGCAGTCCGCGTGCGCGCTGGTACAACGATCAAGTTGGACGTCGACATCAAGGGTGAACCTCCACCGACCAAGACCTGGACGTTCGCCAATAAGGTACGGGTTTTATTTATTATAGCACATATCATTATTACAATACTATTATTATAATTTATCCCTAACGGAGTATCGCGTACCAAATCTATCTAACCCTGTGTCATTATGAGATTAAATGAGACAATTGTATTATAATATTGGAATTGGAGCGAAACATAATGTCGCGTTGAAAGAATGTACTACAGACATTAATTTACTGTACAATAAGGGAAATATACTTGTTAGATTTTGAAGGTAAAGTGTTAGTACCAATTCTTCACCTGCATACATATACATATGTTGAACGCAGTATTGACCGCTTCGGATGTTAATATGAATAATATAAGACCAAAATCGCGTGCTAAGTGTTGTATTGCCGTTGCCGAAAACCAACAGCTATTGCCTCGTGCCGGTGGCCCGAAAGGAGCGGATCACAGAAGTCCGTCCGATGCCGTCGCACGAGCAACAAAATTTTTTTCCGCGCAATCGCGAAGCGCGCGCCTCCTTACATAATAGTCACAGAGAATCCTTCTGTTTACGACGAACCCATGTTTACGACGATATCCTCGTTATAACAATTATTTTAGGTGCCGCAATAAAAGAGGATTATGAGATTTATTGCAATGTCCTGGCGTATAACTATACTAATTTTAATTATATCAATCATTTCAATTCTAGGTCCTGGAAACCGGACCTGGCATCAAGTTGGAGAATGAGGACTACAACACGAAGCTTCAGATCTTCGAATCCTCATGGAAGAACTCCGGAATATATACGCTGAAGGCCGAAAATGAGTCCGGTGTTGATGAAGCCACGGTTGAGATTACTGTATTAGGTAAGAGATTTGCAATACATGCTGAAGAAGTTGACGATGAAAGAAAATTTTATCAAGATGTGCTACGTAAAGATTACACAATGTATTTGAATTTGTAATTTTAATAATAGATTCAAGATTAGGATCGTTTATTTATTTTATTGAATTTTTTTTTAAATTATTTGTGTTTTCGATATCTCATTTTTTACCAAATTTTGCAGACAAACCAGGCAAGCCTGAGGGCCCGCTAGAGGTATCCGATATTCACGCAGACCATGTTAAACTGGCATGGAAGAAGCCGAAACACACCGGTGGTTTACCGCTCAGTGCTTACGTAGTAGAAAAGATGGACACGCTCACTGGCAAATGGGTTCCAGCGGGAACCATAGACCCGGACACACTGGAGGCTACTGTTACTGGTAAATATCTTATATTATTGATAGACCCAATCGTTGTTGATCATTCAGTTATATTAATACCGTTTACAATACATACGATTGACTGCCTTGTTGGTTGAATGGTTGCAAGCGCGACTACTGATATAGAATTCCTGCCTTTGATCCCCGGTTCAGGTGGCATTCCTCGTCTTTCTTTTTCTGTTTCGAGTCCTTTTTTTATAATTGACTTGTTTTTAAAATAAAAATTTGCATCCCACAGGTCTGGAACCTTTACACACTTACCAGTTCAGAGTTAAAGCGCTCAACGAGGAAGGCGAATCTGAACCACTTGAGACCGACCACGCCATTCTCGCCAAGAACCCCTACGACGTGCCTTGTCCACCCGGTTTGCCTGACATCGTGGACTGGGACGAGAAATCCGCCAAGCTCAAATGGGAGCCACCGATTAGAGATAATGGGGCCCCCATCACTGGCTACATCATTGAAGTCATGGACAGAGATAGGGGAGAGTTTGTTAAGGTTAATAAAACTTCAATATTTTGTACCTACATTTAGTATATTGTTATGTAAATTCATACAGTAAGTTTTGTTAATAATAAAACATCGTATTATCAAATCTGCTAGTCTTACAAATGCGAAAAGCATAAAAATAGATTAAAAAATTTGATTATTTCAACTACATATGTATATTCGACGCCATAGCCACACATGTTGATTTGGCTATTAGTTTCGTGTATTGGAATTAACGTAAATAATTTCGGAAACATTATTTGACAGCAAAGAAATTGTTAATATTTTCCTTTTATACTTCTTTGTAACATTGCCTGTGTATGAATTTTAGCGCAAAGAAAATCAGTAGCTAAATAAAACAAAATATACCATAAACCTTTTGCATGGTGTTTTCCAATTGTATTGTTTTTTCTTTAGGCTGCAGAAATCCAAGGCAATATCTGTCAAGGCATAGTACCGAAACTGGAAGAAGGTAATCAGTATCAATTCCGTGTTCGTGCTGTAAACAAGGCGGGTCAGTCCGAGCCTTCTGAAAACACCAACTGGCACACAGCTAAACCGAGATTCTGTAAGTACCATGAGATTTTTTATGCCTCATATTAAGTATTTCCTTTTTTATTGAAAGATCTTCGATATAAACAGTAATACGCAGGTCTATTTGAGCTTTTTTATTGTACGGAATGAGTCACTCACCACAGATTGAATCTAATTTAAGCTTAAAGCAATGTTTTGTGAAGTGTTTCATAATAAATTTGTTTCTACAGTGAAACCAAAGATCGACCGCACGAATCTCAATCCGATTACTGTGAAAGCTGGTCTACCGGTCTCCCTTGACGTCAAGGTCTTCGGTGAACCCCCAGCGACGGTCACATGGCACTTCAAGGACGAGGAGCTGAAGAACCGTGAAAATCTGGAGATTATCAATGTAGACTATAACACTAAGTTCTTGATGACAAAGAGCAAGCGTGCAAATACCGGCAAATACATAATTAGAGCGAAGAATGAAGTTGGCGAAGATGAGGCCGAAGTTGAGATCACTGTTCTTGGTGAGTTCTTACATACTATGTATGTATATTGCATGTTAAATATAGAAAAAGTAACATTACGCCTGTAATCACCGAAGGGGTAGGCAAAGGAGTGTAGTACATTCCCACAGAAATGTGGGAGTGTACTAGTGTTTTGAACACAGGACCTCCCGATCGGCAGTCGCGCTTGCAACCATTTGACCAACGAGGCAGTCAAAAAAGTCATGTATGTTCTATAAAACTGTATGAATATATTAATGTTATTTGATATCATTAATGTGCATAACGAAATGATAAATCTAGACGGCAAATAGCAAACTCAGAAATTGACGGAATTGCTTAATTAAGTTCGGAGTTCAATTAATAGAAAATTAATTTAAATTAATAATTTAATATTAATTAATATGCTGATACCCCCGCCCCCTAACCTCCTGCTTGCTTTTTCAATAGATGTTAAAATCCAAACAAGGATTTTTTAGATCACACAATTTTTTTTATACTGGTACAATTTGGATAATTTTTGGATTACGTGAATATATTCAAGTAATAAAGTTAAAAATGACCTTCATATTGGCGTTGAATATTAATTTACATTTAAATATTCATTGGTCATCAAAATTATTGGACTGGGTACAACAATGTTGTGGAGTAAAAGCTATTAAAGTTAACTTAGGTAGTTACTTAAAAATGTTATCGATAACATTTTAACGCTCTCTACTTGTATTTTGCAGGCAAACCATCCAAGCCCAAAGGACCGTTGGATGTGGCCGACGTCACAAAGAATGGCTGCACGCTCACCTGGCAGAAACCAGAAGATGACGGTGGTACTCCCATCGAGTACTACGAGATTGAGAAACTTGATCCACTTACTGGTACATATTTTTTATCATACATTCTTATTATAACAGTAATCTTTAAAAATAAAAGTATTTAATTTTCATCAAACATTATTTACAGGTAGTGATAGACCAATTTTTCTTGTAAAACTAATAATAATGGGCAACCAGTTCATATAGTAGAGATTATGTTCGAGCGGTAAATTTATTAAATGTTGGACTTGTAATATTAAGACAAAGTACCAATTTAAAAAGTAAACATATTGAAAAGAACTACATATTAATATAATATATTAAACATGAAATTATCAGGTCAATGGATCCCATGTGGCACGGCCAAGGACTGCAAAGCAAACGTCACCGGCCTACAAGAAGGCAAACCTTACAAGTTCAGAGTCAAGGCCGTTAACAAGGAAGGAGAGTCTGAGGAGCTTGAGACTGAGAAGCCTATCATTGCCAAGAATCCATTCGGTAGGTCTTTTAATGAATTGTTTTCTACATTATTTCAGTCAAAGCTCCTAACATTACAATGATCATCTTATTACGGAAGCTTGTATTATATCTCACCAAGATATTAACGAAACGAAATCTATAACTGAAAATTACTTCGAAAAAGAACGTACATATGTGAATAAGCAATAAAGGAATCTGGTCTAAAAAACATTTTCTTGTGTACAGATGAGCCTGGTAAGCCTGGTCGTCCAGAACCCCGCAACTGGGACAAGGACTTCGTTGATCTGGAATGGACGGCACCCAAAGATGACGGTGGTGCACCCATCACTGGGTACATCGTACAGAAACGCGAGAAAGGTGGCAGGTGAGATTCATTAACAACCATTAAAAATGTAATTTTTGACAATAATGTATCACATGAGATCAGATTGTTCTTGATGCTTTTGAAGCGAAAGTTAAACTGGTATACCTTTTCGTACTACTGGTATAAACCTATAGGGAAGATACTTAATGTTTAATTTAAATCTTTTCCCTCAGGTCTTGGCAGGACTGCCTGCGTACCACAGGTGACCGTCCAACTGGCCGCGTAACAGACGTCGAGGAGGGTCACGAGTATCAATTCCGTGTAATCGCCCTCAATAAGGCTGGCCAATCTGAGCCTTCGGAGCCTAGCAAGTCCGTCATTGCTAAGCCTAGATTCTGTAAGTTCCTAAATTCTTTGTATTTATATTTATTCTTCATGTAGAACGAGGATATTATGGCTTTTCCATAATGTGTTTTTGCGATTTTTTATAAACATTGCGACAACTGACAGGATCTATATAATAAGTAACTTCATGAAAAGTGAATTCCTAAATTTTGTTTTTTGAAATTCTGTTTGTAATTTTTCAAAGTTCTAAATCGATACGATAAATCACTGAAAATGAAACTGACGTAAAAATTATATCTTTACAGTGGCACCAAAGATCGACCGCAAATATCTGCAAAGCAGAAAGATCAAGGTTGGACAGCCGCTCAAGTTGGAAGCTGACGTCAAAGGTGAACCCGAACCAACTATCACTTGGACCTTTAATGGTCAGCCCCTCAAGTCCGATGACAGGCTCAAGATCGAGAGTCAGGACTATCACACCGCGTTCACACTACAAAAGTGTACAAGAGCCGATGGCGGCAAGTACGTCGTTACAGCCAAGAATGACTCTGGCACAGACACCGTCGAGATCGATGTGTCTGTTGTCAGCAAACCCGCTAAACCTAAGGGTCCACTGAAGGTACATACCATATCTATATATTTGTACCTTCCAATAAATTACAGCGAAAACTTGATTATGTTATTATTTGTAATTAATTTTTGAAAAAAATGCTAATCAACTAAGTTGTTTACTGCTCAGACAGTAATATGTACAATAATCTAGAGTTATGCAGAAGACGATCAGGAATGCGCTTATTACTCTTTAATTCAATGCTTTATTAGGTTTAACATATCAATCGGTTTGTTTTGTAGTTAACCTAGATAATTCGTAATCAAGTCAGCCTTTTAATATCTAGATAATTAACTATAGATAAATGCAACTGAGTAATGAATGTTATATTTTTAAAGGTGTCCGACGTTGTAGCCGATGGTTGCAAACTTAAGTGGGAGCCACCAGAAGATGATGGTGGAGAGCCAGTGGAAAGCTATGTGGTTGAACGTATGGATACCGAATCGGGTAGATGGGTACCAGTGTGTACCACGAAGACTCCCGAAGCTGACGTCACTGGCCTTAACGAGGGCAAAGACTACATGTTCAGGGTTAAAGCTGTCAACAACGAAGGCGAAAGTGAACCCCTGGTCACTGAGACCGCCACTACTGCTAAGAATCCGTACGGTAAGTTAATAATATACAATTTCGAAACAATTATAATATTGTAGACACTTGGTTATGATTGGATTTTGGAAATTAATCGAACTAAGTACTTATACGACAAGCGACAGAAACAATGGTAGACGCCAAATGTTATTTTTAATAAAAAGATGAATTCATGTAACTGGACTTAGATACAAGTTTTAAAAATATTTCCTACGTAAAAAGTACATTAAAAGAGTAAAACCATATGACTAACATTGTAACACTTATGAAATGTAATCTTTTAAAATATAGGAAAGTTTTATCGCAATTTACTTGTTGTTAATATTTGTATGTCTTATATCTCTTACATCTATATTGAAAAGCTTAATTATTATCTTCAAGGCGAACCTGACCCGCCTGGCAAGCCAGAATTCAAAGACTGGAGCAAGGAGCATGTGGACCTCAAATGGGAGAAGCCCGCCAATGATGGTGGTGCTCCCATTACTGCTTACATTGTCGAGAAGAAGGACAGAGATACCGGCAAATGGGTGAAAGCAGTTGAGGTAACTACAAACTAAATATACTTACCTAAAAAATCTTATGCTTTGTGTATCTAAATTATGAAGTCAATTATTGATTGAGTCCTTTTATTGGTGATGTGAATATGCTGTGGAAAGATTTAGATCTGGCCGGATTAGTTTTAACTAAATGTCAACTATAATAGACAGAAAAAAATAAATACTCAATGGTTCAATAATATCTACTATAGACGCAACAGTAAGTCAATTTACACTTTCGTCTAGTTAGACAAATGTGTAAATTGACTACTCTAAACTTACTCATCATCACTAAATTTCTTACAAAGAACCACTAAATAATTTATATTTACACTGGTAATAATTAAGCCGTCAAAAATTACTGCTTTATTTGTTTCCCTTTTAAAAAACAGTGAAATTGAAAGTTACAATTCGTTCTTCCCAGGTCCCCGGCAACAAGACAGAGGCTCGCGTTCCAGATCTGATCGAAGGCAAGACCTACCAGTTCCGCGTGAAGGCCGTCAACAAGGCCGGCCCGGGCAAACCTTCCGCTGCCACGGATAACCTGCTAGCAAAGGATAGGTTTGGTGAGTAGCACTTCTCCTAAACGTATCTGATGATAATTGAGCAGGTGTTTCGTTCAGAATAGAGCGTGAAAGGGACTCTTATGGTAAAGTTTCTTACCTAAAATTATGTTATGTGATGCCAACTTGTAATTCTGGGGCCGATTGGTTGAATTCTAAAAACATTGATTTCGTTATAGATTCATTTGATTGAATCTTTATCTATATGCCAACCAGGAGATTTGCGCTCAGGGATTTTTTGTCCAGGATTACAGATGACAATTTTTTTTATTTTGTCGTCTCAATGTAGATTTCACTACAGTTAATTTTGTATTAATCGTCATTTGTCTATTACAGCACCACCTAAGATCGATCGTACAAATATGCGTGACATTACACTCAAAGCTGGTCAGAACATCAGGTTGGATGTCAAGGTTTCTGGTGAACCTCCACCAACCAAGACCTGGTGAGTAAAATTTTCGATTTCAAATTCGACTGTATTTCACAGTAGTATGTAAAACGTAGAAATATGAAGTTTAGTAGGGGTATAATAAATTGTATTAAACTTTACCTACAAGATATAAAGAGATCACTAGAACCATGGCTTATAATTATCGCTTATCCTGAAGGTATCCTAATAAATAAGTTGTATACTTCTATGCCTACCCCTTCGGGGATCGCAGGCATCATATTGCGTTATCTTTATAAATTAAGAAACGTTAAAAGAAAATTTGTCCTAAATTTTAATAAAATGAGTGTACATGTCGCTCAATTTGCATATTTCTACAGGTTCCACAACAAAGAGCGCCTCTCCACACGTGACGATCTCTCCGTGGATGTTGAGGACTACAGAACGAAGCTATCTGTTATGGTCGCGTCTCGCAAGCACAGCGGTACTTACGTGCTGAAGGCTGAGAACAGCAGCGGAAAAGATGAGGCCACTATTCAGATTATGGTCCTCGATGTACCGGCTAAGCCTGAAGGACCACTGAAGGTAAATTTAAAGTTAAATGATAAATCCTAAATCTAATTTATTAATCATGTCTAAAAGTGGACAACAAAAATGACATCTTGTATGTCCACTAATAGTTAAAATTTGGTATGACACTGGTAAAATTCATTAAACTTATTATCAAACTTGATTCAAAATGTAACGGCATTATTTGCCAACTTTTTATTGCGTGCAATCTTCCAATTTTAATTAGTGTAACCACATAATTATTTCCAGATATCTGACGTCCACAAGGAAGGCTGCAACCTCAAATGGAACCCGCCACTAGATGATGGCGGTGCTCCAATCGACCACTACCTTGTGGAAAAACTGGACACCGAAACCGGCCGCTGGTTACCTGCTCTTAAGACCAAGGAACCCAAGGCTGAGATCGAGAACCTGGTCCCTGGACATGAATACAAATTCAGAGTATGCGCTGTCAACAACGAGGGTGCTTCGGAACCTTTGGATGGCGAGCACTCCATCATCGCCAAGAATCCATTCGGTAAGCTGCAGAAATCAAATAATTTAACTAAGAACTTTTGGATTGCTGTACATAGTTTATAAGCAAAACGTTCTGTCATAAGTTCTGAAATATAATTTGAATAATTTGAAACATAATCAACTCTGATGTTATTACCAAATACCTAATATTAGTAGACAGCTTCCTTGTGTTAACTATCAAAAATCGTGATAAACCTAGCACTAGATTGGATTCTTATTGTTACAATTAAATAAAATAAAATACAATAGGTATGAATTGCTAATGATCTGCACAAATTTTAATAAAACCATTAAAAATTATCATTTCGTGTATAAATGAGTTGCCGCCATATAATACAGTGTAACGTACGTATTTTCAGACGAGCCCGGCAAACCCGGCACTCCAGAGATTTTGGACTGGGACAAGGACCATGTGGACCTCAAATGGGAGAAACCACTCAAAGACGGGGGTGCACCAATTACTGGATACATTATCGAAAAGAGGGAAGTTGGGTCTCCCAAGTGGGTCAAGGCTTGCGAGGTAAGCTTACATTTTCTAACATTGTTATTTTATTAATACAAGTCCTTATTATTCCATCTGTACTAACCTTAATTTTGTGGTCTTTAGGTGGGTCCAAACGACAACGAAAAGGCGACGGTACCAAATCTGGACGAGGGTACGGAGTACGAGTTCCGTGTCAGAGCAGTCAACGAAGCTGGTCCTGGAGAACCTAGCGATGCCAGCAAATCTGTTACCTGCAAGCCGAGGAAACGTAAGCATTGTTATTAAATCTATAATATATTATGCTGTCCAACAGAAATTTGACAACACTTTAACCACAAAAATATTTATAGCAGAATATTATATTTTTATCAGTTATCTAAGAACGCATATTCAAAAAATATGTTTTACAACCTTTAAAACAGGCAAATATATGTAGTACATCAGATTAAAGTTACCAAATAAGGAAAGCTTTTCTACTTCCCTTTTCTATATTACTATATAATTTAAGTTCATCGTAGTCTTATACCGCTTCGATATTAATTGTATACTTTCCATATTACAATTTATTTCAATCCAGTTTATTACAATAAAATCAAATAAAATTTACAATATGACATAGGTACCTGGTCCTCTTCCCTTGAGTTACTAATAAACATGATGTGAATGCTCAATTAACAACGTCCATCTTTGTCTTTGTGTAATAAATAAAATGATATTACAGTCGCACCCAAGATCGACCGTCGCAGTCTTCGCGAGATCAGAGTCCGTGAAGGTGAACCTATCTCATTGGACGTCAAGGTATCCGGTGAACCTCCACCGGACGTCTCGTGGTCGCTAAACGGCAAGAACGTTTCCAGTGGCAACGGGCTCAAACGTAAGCTTTTATCTCTCACTCTTCTATGTTCTCTGTACATTACATTATTTAGATATTTAGACATTGATACCAATTAGTGGCAAAATACTAATTTACGGAAAAAATACAATAATTAATTGGGCTACCTTTACATTAAGTATCTTCATCTGTTGTATATAATTTATCGGATTATATAATTTTACAACTTGAATAATAATTGAAATGGAGTAATTTAAAATTACAACTTCCATTCGAGTTATTTATTTCAAAATTAAATTGGTCTTCTTCTTTCATATAATTTAGGTTTCGCGAAGTATCTTCTCAATTTTCGCGCCAATTCACGTTCCGTCATATCTTATGTGTGTATGTACATGTTTGCTTGTAACGGAACTTCTCTAAACGAATCTGTTCACCCTCTTCAAAACATTGGATTAATGACGTGTAATCTTTGCAGACTTATCAAGGA
>DWME01007182.1:0-12853 GCA_018244795.1 Parelbella ahira ahira
GATCGAAATAAACTACGTATTGGTAAACAAAAAGCAATGTACTCACTTACTTTGAAAGTAGACAGAAACTCTTTTATACATTTTCGGGTTTTCTTTATTATTTTACTTAAATACATTAACATCAAAATATAAGTAAGAGAAAAAGAAAATATAACGTCATTTATTATCATAATAAGATTAACGTAACTAGTGAAACGTGAGAGAGTATTACACTCCTCTGGTTACTCCTTCGTGGAATTAGGGGATTGATGTTACGTTATATAAAATTAAGCGTAATTAAAAACTAAAAATTCCTTAACCTACGTTGATAATAAACGTGCACTAAATAGAACTTAAAAGCAAAATATTGTACCTCATTTGAATTAATAAAATCAAGTGATTTTACGACAATAAATCAAAGATTCTTTAAGATACGGTTGATAACATGTAGTATCACGCCTGTGATACGCGAAGGGGTAGGCAGAAGAGTGTAGTACACTCCTACGTTTCACTAGCTACGTTTACGTCCCATGGAAAATAGGTGATGTTATTGATACGGTTAAAAATATATTCTGTAGAACATATTAAATTAACATGCACTAAATAGAAGTTAGATTTAAAAGCGAAATATTGTAGTTTAAAATTAAGTATTTTTATGACAAAAAAGCAGAGATGCCTTACGATAGATTGATGATAAATTCTGTCGAAAATATTTAATAAAGAACCCGGAACGTTCATGTTGCTATACAGTCGGTAGATCGCCACCACGTGCGATTGTCAGCAGTTTCGATCATAAATAATACGATACCCTAAAATTGGAGAAAGGCGCACGTATAGCGTCTAAACGGAATTTGTTTGGCAATAAAAAAATATTGCCAATAACGTCATTAGCATTCGATATATCACGGCGCCACGTGCCAAGCGTTATATAAAATTTATAAATCATTACATTCGCAACTTGGCTACGAAATTATTGTTATTCACTATTACGATGTGTAACGTTAGATATATTTGGTATATATGACACTCTCTGCCTATCCCACGAGGAATTGGCATGGCCGCATGACAACTAAGATTGACGGTTCCCTACAAGTGTCAATATAACAGATGTTACTGAATCTATATGTGTTGTCTTCCGCTACGACCGCCTACGAGATCGCTACGAACGTAGCGCGACTAATTATCCCATCCATTAATTTGTCAGACGCACATGTAATTGGTTTGGGATGTTATTCGTTCTAATTTGTTTGAAAGCTTTCGATAATAAATTTTAAAAAGCGAACGTTTGTTTTAATTCACCGCTATCATTTACCCTGAATAGAAATACGCTACGCGTAATTGTAACAGATATTTTCAAATATATCTATGATTAAATTGGTTTACTTGAAGCTGAAAAAAGTCATCTAACATCCTGATAATAAGTGTCTTTATAAAATGATTCACGCCCTGATTGTGAGTTTGACTCCACCGCAAAGTCAAAAAATCTAAAAGCAAGGATACTGCATGCTCTATTGGCCCGCGAGTCAATGAGTGAAAAACATGTGATAAACAAAACGTATGATTACTGAAACTTGCTGTATTTTAAACAAAATAAATGAAATATGATGCGATGATCGCAATCAAAGTCAAAATGATCAAAGAACAAAATCAAAACATTGCACCCCCCACGCCGGGTAAATCTTATGTCAACAAATAATTTCTCCCGTTGTACGAAGTTAAAATAAGATTTTTAATATTTACATTATTTACTAAATTTACCTTTCTTTTGTAAATTCCTCCTTTGTTCACTTCATTTAGTTCTTTACATTTTTAACACTTTACGAGTGTTTTTAATTCGCAAAATTTATTTAATGTCTGTATGCAATAGAAATATTTCATTGACAGTTAAGACAACAGTTCTCAAATATTTATCACATTCAAGTGTGAGCGGTTAAGGCCGGCCTACGGATACGATCACTACAAAGGACAACGTGTACATCGGACCGCCAGGCCCATAGTGGAGTGGTCCAGGCGGCCACTACTAACCGACTGACGTTGGTGTACGACACATCTGCATTTAAGAAGCCGCTATCGTCATGCGACTAATCGATTGGTCGGAGCGAGAAGCACTGTCCGCTGTCCTGCTCCCCCTCTACACCCTCTTGTACCACGCATGCGCCGGTCCGCCTTATTCTCTTTAAAAGTGGCGGTAAGTAAATAAACTCATATTGACAGTTTGTTAAAGAATTGAAGATGTAACAAATTAAATATCAGGTTGAACACAACTTTTGAAACTACTTAGAATAAGTTAATAAAGTGTTGCTCGAGTTTTGCAGTAGTAATATATGTTGTGTGGTGTAAGAAAAAGAGGTTCTATCTTAGAAGCCCTCTGACGGGACGAAGCAACGTCACTTGTTGCGCGGCGACTTTGTTCCGCGGTTGAAAAGCCACGCACGCCACTGCACGCCATTCACATCTATTATTTAACTCGTAATTAAAATGATTGCATAACGGTTACGAGCAATTTGTTGTAATCTTTTATTAACAGCTTATTTAAACTTGCCACGAGAACTTTTTCATGCTACGAGGTCCTAACTTTTAATAGTTGTCGACGAATTTTACATATGATGTTGCGAACATGTAAAATTTATTGGTAGTTTGATTTAGTAATTCTTCAATAATCAGTTAGGATCAAAAATATAATATTACAATATATTATGTATAAAATCAATGTATCAATTTAAAGTTGTTTAGTGCATATGTATAAGGATTTTCGCAATATTTTTCTGTATTATGTATTATTGCTGACTAATAAACGTAACAACACGCCAGTAATTCTTGAAGGGTTAAGCGGAGGAGTGTAGTAGTACACTCCCACGTTTCACCAGTTACGTTTACATCCTATGGAGTAGGTGGTGAGCCTATAGCCATACACCGGGCACAGACCAGATTCCGAATCAGTACTAGAAATTCTAAATTAGAAAAATCCAATAGTACCTGACCCGGGATTTGAACCCAGGACCTCCCGATCTGCAGTTGTGCATGCGACCACTCGACCAACGAGGCATTCAAGTAAAATAAAATAGCACATATTAAATACGTGAGCAAACGCAACTGGTGAAAGGTGGGGTTGTTCTACGCTCCTTTGCCTACCCCTTCGAAGATTACAGGCGTTATGTAAAGTTTTTTTGTTACATTTTAAATAAAATATGTACAGTTCAAAATATCCTGTTTCAAACAAATGTTTATAAAACCAGCCCGCGGCGCCGCCGACAGTACAGACGCATTTAATTAGAAACGGAACTATCGCCCCATATATTAACTCGTGACATACGAACGCTTAAAACACTTACAACGAATGTACAAGTTTAATGGATAAATGGAAACGCGTAAATGGTACACAACTATAAACACGTAAACAAACTGTAAACTTCACTGTAAACTTCAATGTAAACAGTAAAGTGGCGTCACGAAAAAGTAATAATAGATACCTACCTGATAGTAAAATATGTGCCGTTATATTTACGCACCATTCATTCATTTACATTTATCCACCATTTATAAATTTCTATTTCCTTAATATTTCATTTTGGACATACACGGAAAGAACTCGGTGCCCTCTGCGTGTCCAGCAAGAGACTTGGTGTGATAATATAAAAGTAATAAGGCACCTTAGATTATTTTAATAGTTATAATGTTAAGAGTTTGCGCCGTGTGTCGCAGAGCGGGCGGCACTTCCACTGGTGGGCTCTTAACATTTAGCTGGGAGCTGTAGCAAACGACGCGGAAATTCCCACTTACTCCCTGATTGCCACACTACGGGGGTTAATGACATTGTTGATTCGGTAGGCCGAATACATTTTATTTTTTCGCGTTCATGCTTGGCCACTCGACATTTCTACTCGTTTACGGAAATAGAGAGACGTGGTATACCTGAATACCAGTTATTACTAATAATGAAAAATTGAGATAATTCTTATCAGTACAATTTAAGTAATGAGTGAATTATATGTATACATATATGAATAACATTATCCGTGGGCATGTAATAATGAACGAATAATACATGTGCTTGTATGTATAAATATAATATAATTTACATATAATATATAGGTACGTATTTAGATACATTCAATAATATATTATAATTTTATTTTATTTATTATAATTTTATATACATGTTAACAAGGAACGAAATGTAAATAAGAATATAAAAATTTAAAATTGAATCTCCTGCCTTACATCACTGTCATTCGTTTCATCATCAGCCACTACTGGACATAGGCCTCTCCAAGAACACGTCACTATAGTACATCACTGTAGTACATTTCAATATTGAATATAGTTCTCTATTCAAGTATGCCTAATTTCATATAACAAGCCGTATAAGGCACATTTTTAACCTTGTTATCTTTTCATACTTGTTACCTTTTAACTTTTCAAATGAGAAAAGGTTGTGTATATCGTACGTATATGTTTATTTATAACTTTTGAAGTTCGTAAACATAACGACGAAAGTTCGTCATATACAATAATGTTATAAAAACAATAATTTTAGCCAGCAAGCTATTTAACAACTTAAAAAATCCCTTACATTTCATAGAAAAACTTTGATTGCAATGTTCAGACGCTTAAAGATTTCGTTTCATCTTTTTTACTGAAAATGAGCATCCGAGATTTCTTTTGAACTCATTTATAATGAATAAATTCCACAAAGAAGCTTTTTGATACGTTTAAACACAATTTTGACGTAATATGAATTTTAAGAACGAGCTGTAAGAAATTGAGGTGGGTACGCTTATAGTTTTTATTTGCTTTTATTTTAATATGGAACCACAAAACCAAATTAAAAAATATATTACATTAGCTCTTGAACTTGTTCAACCCTATTCAATATTCAGTAACGGCAAAGTCCTTCAATAATACGAGTATATTCAGTTATATACAACTAAAAGTTATTAGTGACAATAAACAAACATAGCTGTCGTTAAATGATGGAGTTTAGCAGTTACAATTTAATTACAACGCCCACTGCCTCCCGATGACTTGAATCAAATTTCGTGGATTTGCAACTATGAGCGAGTAAACAGTCAAACAATAAGACACCCAAACAAGACAAGCTATCCGCAAATGATTGTATACTGTACGTAAAGCAAACGCACACTCAGACATACCATTTTATACGGAGCACTTTCCTAATTACTGTTCGGTGACGAAACCGAATTCCCGGCGAATCTTCAAATATCCCATATGTATGTTTTCAGGTTGCAAATATAGAAAGAGTTTATCTAGACCTCATATGTTACGGCTATTAAATTATTAAACTCTTTAAAATCATTTAAGATGCTACTTTTGAGAATTGCAATGGAAAGCCTCGTATTTTTATATCTGCTTACTCAAGCCTCAAAACGGAAACTGCCGCAGCAATCGTGACGGTTTTGTAACACGTGCATCATAAATTGTACTTTTGAATATTTTACGAAAGGATAATGAATAAGAATAAAAACTTTGATGAATCACAGCTTCGCGGAGTAACTTAATTTTGTGATTTTGGAATTGGTATCTCTCTTTCTAAATAATATAATATACAATTATACGCATGGGAGTCGTTAAAAAGCCCCATAGCTTTACGGGGTATTCGAGGTCAAGAGTGGAACAAAGTGGGGCAAATGTTACTAAGTACAACCACACAATAGAAACAACGATATATTGTCCTAATGCAATTTACTAATAATTGTTATCAACACGGTATCAATTTTGGAAATGGTACATCTGAGTTCAAACCAAAACTACTTAAACTGACAGTCACTGTCAACCAAACGCTTTAACCTGATTAATAGGCGATTTGGGGCGTCTGATTAGTACACAATCGCCGATTAAATCCCGGTAATACCTTAATCATAATCAAACAAAGAGTTTCATTGTTGATAGATTTCGACGCAAACAATTTAGAGCAACTCTCGCCGCGAACATTGTGTGAGCGAAGCGCGTAAGCCAGATATATTTCGAACGATTTATTTCACGCAGTTCTTATGAATATCAAATCAGCGCCGTTTTGATACGATAAGCGATTTGAAAGTTCATAAACCGATATACTTCACGACTGTCAAATGTCGAAGTGTGATAATATTTTATGATCCTCGCACTGCTGATTCATGGTTTGCGTTTAATATTGAGTCAAATTGTCACTTCCGTGATGGTTCTATGCACTCTAAATTTATTAAACGCGAAACGATTCATTAATGAAATAATGAAATATACAATAATACTGGTGTTGCGTGTTCGTCAGCAGTGCGGTATGTTGAACTCGCACCATGTACAATGTGAGCAATTTAATTCGCATTTTAAAATTACACTTTCAACACAGTCCATACTCGTCGCGCATGTAATAAAGCGACTAGTTTAAGCTAGTCGCGTATTTATTTTTACCGTTTTTTTTTCTTTAACCCTTTTACCGTTCCACTGAACACGAGCCACCTCTCAGAATGCGACTATTAAGGCAGTCTACCATCACGTGCGGGTAGGTTTTCTTGCGCCTTAAAGAACTTTTTTAAGTATTTGAAGTTGTGCACAAATCTGCCGGAAATGTGTACTCGGAGTTATTTATAATAACTTTCCCGCTTTTCCTTGTACGCGCCATTTCATTTTGCAGTCTCGCCTTTGTCAGATAACGACCGAATCGCCGCGTGGCTCATCGGCATCCCTCTCCGACACTTTCGTCGTTTGTTTCCTTCACATTTCGTTTTCCGTCTGCGGGTAGTAAATATTTTTTCAATTAAATAAACTACCGTCCCTCTGTAACAGACACGGAAAATAATGAAATCAATCCGGAATGTGAGCAAATATTTGTAACACAGAGAACAAATTTGTACACACAGAGGCAGGAATTTTGGTTTCTATGTATTATTCTGTTTCTTATGATTTCAAAGTACCTGAACGTCCTGAAATCACTCTACGTCTGTCTCAGTGAAAAGGTTATATTTTTCCGCTGTAAACAATTTGGTATATTCGTTTTTATAATCTAAAGGTAAAGTATTATACGAACGCTACATAATATAGGAATAACATTTTTTCAAAAAAACTCCGTTTCCGTCAAACTCATCATTAGTTGAATAGGAAATATAACTTCGATTATAAGATATTGTAGAGAACGCATAAAATTTAAATTTAAATTAATCTTTTAGTTAAGATATTTAAAAAAAACGAACTATAATTTTCAGTGATTTCCATACACCAAACGCTGATAATACATTTTCAAATTCATATCACATTTAGCACTATTATGACTTACAAGTTCAAACGTCACGTCAACATGAAAACGTCAGAACTTTAAAACTTAATGCCTCAACGTTGCTTCACGCATCATAAGTTTAATACATCTGTTGAGAATCTAAATTTAGCTAGGGAATAAACGTAACAACCCCCGCGAGGGGGTAGGCAGAGAATTATTAAACTACGACGTTGTATAAGTTACGATATATCGATATCGACTAATCGCATATTTCTAAGAATCGATAACATTATGATAATTTTAGCTAATGGGCAGATGACACCATATTATAAGTAATTTGAACTGTAATTAATGTGTTCCTAACAGCAAATAACTTAAGCGTAAATGTGGAAATATAAAAAAAAATTACGATGGCAGAATTTGAAAAGTTTGAACTACATTATGCATTGCGGTCTCCCGTACTAATTTGCTGGAATATCAAATCAAATAAAAATATGGGTTGATCAATATAAATTGGTTTATGACAACCACGAGCGTCCTACAAAATTCGAATGCGAAATATTGACTATAAGAACGTTGGTAGAATATTCAAACAGCATGTCTACAAGCACTGCACAGCTACATCTAATGGCCGCTGATGGACATAAGCCTAGACGCCGCAAGAAGCTCAGCTCTGCGATTCCGAACTTACATGCCCAGCATGAGGATTATGGCCAAATCCCCTTTTTAGGGAACAATATGTTTATCAGAAGGCTGAGATTACATGATGATAATGATGATGATGATGGCAATAATATTGATGATGATAATAATCTTGGTGATAATAATGACGATGATGATAATGATGATGATAATGATGATGATATTGAAATATATTACTTTGATAATATACCAAAGTATGTAGAAAATTGTTGTATATTACAGAACGTATAGCGTGGGGCGAGATTGTTCAAAGTTTAAGATGTCGCAAATACCGAACAGCGTTCCCGATATAACGTAATTATCACAGAAGGGAGTGACAAACTCCTCAAAGTAACTATTCCTCAGCGCGATGTTACACCACTTTGTTAACGCTTTGTAAACCTATATAAATTTCGCTACAAAGTGAAAGATCTCTGAATTTTCGTCCGTAGAAATTAGACGCCGAAGGATCCTTTTGAAGCTACACATTTGTCTATTTTAGGATATCACGAATAGAACGTATTATATTTTACATAAAGATGTGACGTCAACATATTATTTTAAAAATTTATTTAATATTATATCCCCTATATTGAGATAATTGTCTAATTTGTTGAGCAATATAAATAGCAATGTTTTATAAAATTCATCTACCGATAGATTTAAGCGCTATTCTAATTCGCTAGGTATAACATCACCATTAATGTAAAAATTTAGTGTTATTATTAAATGAAAAGAAAAAAAAACAATTTAAATAACCAGTTTAAATATAGGTTGTCTGAGAATATTAAAGGTAATGAAGCTAATTGATTTCCAATAACAAAATAATTAACAGAAAATTTATTACAATTTAATTAGTCTCAGCCTCCAATTACTCTTAAATAGTTATCAATTATGATGAACCTAATAAAAAAACTATTAATTTTTCTCTAATATAGTTTCCAATATGTTTTCCGATAATATCTAATAATTCACTAATTAATTTGGAATCTAATGAAGTTTTGTACTAAGATATATAGAGGTTTCCGAATTCGTTATTTAAACAGATACACAAATGAGTGATATGAAGAATGAAAGTACATCAAATCAATGAAATATCAATCATGACGTGTCTACTTGAATAAAAAACGAAAACTATACGATTCGGAATTCGTTATTTAAAAAGATACACAAATCAATGACATAAATTAACGGAAGTACGTGAACACAATAAACTCACCAGAACAATATTGGTGCGGGGGGGGGGACGCGGCGGGTACTAATGAAATGTAGCAACGAAGTTCTGTAGCTAAATGTAGCGAAACGAACGCACACCACTACGCTGCCAGCAAAACATCAACGGCAAAAACAAAGGAGCCCCAACAAGATGTAATAGCTACAACGTTTGTTTTTATTTACAATAACATTGAATAAAGTGAATGCTGCAGTACTAACTCCTAACGCTGTTTCTTTTACGGCTACACACTTTGTTTATTGAATATACAAATTTTATATCAAGAACGCATGTTAGATGAAAAGCTAAATGAATGGATTAATTCAAATGAATTAATTTGAGCAGCAGTCTGTTCTAGCTGGCGGGTAAAGTTGCTGAAAATCAAATATCACGTCTTGCATGTATAAAACGCAACTATGCATAACAAATTATGTTTTGAGTACTCCGCTTGATTGCCGAGACTTATACTTGGGGGATATTGTGCACACTTGCTCCACTCAAAGTTTTCATTGTTACATCTTAACTTATGCAATATGGCGTCTGCTTCTTTAATACTTTCCACGCCGCTCGATTACGTTTAACGGCGCAATACGGACGAATTTTCTTATTTACTGTGAGCCGGGGGAAAGCTGGCGTAACGAAATTCTTAGTCGGAGCGATTTCACACTAGACATGCTTGATTGAACAAGT
Organism: Parelbella ahira ahira; assembly: GCA_018244795.1. Classification (NCBI taxonomy): domain Eukaryota; kingdom Metazoa; phylum Arthropoda; class Insecta; order Lepidoptera; family Hesperiidae; genus Parelbella; species Parelbella ahira. Next base: position 9,774 of record DWME01007182.1, read on the forward strand.
TCAGTGCTTTATTACGTTCCATATTAGTTCCAATCAATTTTATTACGTCACCGGATTGGGGTTGTTTTATTTACTCTGTTTCGGGTCCAATTTAAGTCGGAAACATTCGTATATGTACGGTTGGTCTGAGCTATTCTAACTCATTTGTGTTTTGTTCTCGAATATTCGATACTTATTACCATAAACGATCATAATTAACATATCGTATAATTACTTTTAAAAATCGTATTTTTTTAAATATAGGTACAACATAAATTTAAATTATAAAAATTGTCACTAATTATTTTGTTTCTACGACGAGCCAAACGAATTAACTCAAAGGAAAGTTAAACGAAAACCTAGACTGAAAGTAAACGTACTTTGAGCGACTACGTTAATTGCGAAAATAAAAAATGGCGAAGTAATGCCTGTAAATTACAAAGGACGCAGGAAACAAAAGAAAAATTAAACGGACTAGAATCTTAATGTACAGCTACAGGTTTTATGTTCTAGAAAATGTATTAAAATGTACTTAGAAAATTATGCCTGTTCATTCAAAGTACTAAAAGTACTTAACATGTAAGAGGTTCGATATTATATCTCAGAAACCTCAGTAAACTGCATCTAATGATAACAAACAAAAAGGTAATCGATGCGCGCTAGAGCTTGTTTTCAACATAATATTATACTTAGTTATTGGAATATTCTGAACGTAATATTGAATATTCTTTTCAATGTCTTTTAACTCACAATTTCGGTTAATAACATTATAGCGGTATGCTTCAGGATGCACGGAATTTTCATGCCCTGCCTTCATGTTATGTGCGTTACATTGTAGTCGTCTATGGTACTGTTACCTTTCAACATAGGCAATAATACTATTATGCCAAAAAGCTTATATAAACAAACATCTCCGAAACTAGCACACGCCTGACCGAAAATGTAGATGCGCTCTACGATGAAGCACACATCCCTAAAATCCCTATTCACTCCTGTTTGGAATAGTCGTAGCTTATATTGATATTGTAATAAAACGTAAAATATACAACCAGTTTAAAATATTCTAGTATTAGAAGTACGCGTAAATGTTTTAATTACAGACCAAAATATTTCATATAAAACATTTTGCGATATATCTGCGACCCGTCCTACTCTACCTTTATTACAACAATGTAGCGGACCCGCGCCCGTAAGTATTTTACGTATCTATTACTCGAATAAAATTTACTGCTTTTGTAACAAAGCCCGTATTGAAGCTACCTGTCATAGATTTTATGTGGGGCCGCTCCCATAAGGCCTTATCGTTTAAATTTTAAGCGTTTGTGCCCTAGTGGGGCACAATACATTCCTGATGATGTACAATAAAGCCTGAAAGCCTTTGTCCAGTGCCCAACACACATTTACGGCTCGTTATTAATGACACCGATATTGACGCTCCCATATCGATCTGATATCAATAACCCATCGACAAAAAGCCTCTTCGACGACGCAAAGTAATTTAATTTCAGCCTAAAATAGGAGTGGTCATTATAGCGGGCACTATTACGTATGGATATTGCCATCGAATTGTTATTCTTATTAATATGTTTATACAGAAATATTTTTATAATCTATTATTATTATATACATCTAAAAGTGTCATAGTTATATATGTCTATATAAAAATATTGATATACATTTGTATATTTATATGTATAATAGTTATTTCTAGAAGGTTGTGAGTTTCTTACAAAACGATGCAATTACAAATATGTGAAATGTGAACTAAAAAACGTAATTAACTAAAAATTAATAAGTACATATTAGTACTTTATTTTATTATATGTATTGGTAGCTTACACTTTTTTTAATTAAAAAAAAAAATACGTTTAGTGATAACGCAACTGTATAAACTATTACTTCACGTTCATCATAATGATTTATTTTAAAGCGTCCACAAAAATGCTACAAAAAATAGGCTTAGCAACTCAAAACGTGATCTTGTAGACCAACTAATGCCATGTACTTATAAGCCAGATCAGGTTCACAGACCTGCATTCGGTAAAGGAATATCCAAAACACCTTGTACCTCTGTTTTTCAGTATGTCCCCTGTCACTGATGTCCAGTAGTCACGGAATACAACCTTGAACTCGATATATAGGGCGGAGCACTCACAGCATATTGTTTGTGGCGCTCTACCTAATAACAATAATTATTATTAATGATACCACCTCACATGAAAAGTAGGTTACGGAAGAACCGAAACTGAAAAAATATACTGCTATCTTTATTGTAACAAAACATCATACCTGTAATCCCCGAGGTAGTAGGCAGAGTGTAGTACAGTTCCACGTTTCACCAACTACGTTATAGGTTCAGCCTATTGCAATACGCCGAGTACAAATCGAAAATCCGTGTTACTGCTGGTAATTTTAAGCTACATAAACCCATATCGATATATTGATTGCATTTGTACACTCAAAAGAATAATAGCGAATTGTTTTTACAACACAAACGGTGCCACGATGATCCGCCGAGCGTCTGTTTGTCTGCGATAAAATAAATTTTGTTATTGCTGACTACAGTCAAGTGCTGTTATTGCTGACTATAGTCAAGTTTTGATACGAAACACGTTGAGTGGCGACGTGAAACTGAGCGTTAAACTCGCACACGACGTGACAACGCGATTCCGTTGAAAAAACAAATCCGTTTTGAGAGCGAATAAAGCGAATAAATTAAAATAAACGCCTCTCGTGAATTATTTGGAAAGGGTTTCGTGTCTTGCTGCTCCGTGCCTTACTGTTGTAGTTGGTAACTAAGTTGAAAAAATTGGTAAAACAAGTTGGTAAAATAGTGAAAAATAATTAATGAACTTGAAAAAGTTATGTGTATATTGAGCGCAATTTTCTAATTCAAATACACATAATTATAGTTTTGCTTAATCCAGCAAGAATAGGCTAATTGCTGTTTTATTCCTATTTTAACCTAACATTGCAGTCCATTGTTAAAACATTTATTCCGTTCCAAATGTAAAACCATTTATTTCATTCGAATATTTAAATAAAAAATAAATATTAAATTTTTTGCATTTAAAAAATACTTCTGAAAAAACCTGCCATAA
>DWME01007183.1:0-12852 GCA_018244795.1 Parelbella ahira ahira
GTACGCTATATTGGATCTGGCGTGTTAATATAATAATAATAAAAGTGTATGACGTTCAATAATTGTACGAACATACGTATATACATAATTTGACTACAAAGCCTGCTTGTCCCAAACATTCCCGGAACTCACGGTCCTTTACTTTTTGGATCCCACCGATGCTACGAGGAGTTCATTTAGCATTAAATGTTACTAAAAATTCGATCTAGTTTTACAGCATCCGCTTTAAAAATATGAGAAATTCCGGGTTAAAATTTAATTTCGAATAACGTATTCAATTTTTACTAGAAAATTGATCTGAAATTGCTTCGCAGCACACAATACCTACTCATTGTGCCATAGGTGTCTCATTTCATTTTTTGCACAGCCCGTGAACATGTCGGAAAAAATGTTGGTTCAATTAATATTTGTGTTCTGGATTTTGAATTTTTCTTTGTATAACGTTTCGTTTATTGCAGAACATACTGTTTATTGCTCGAAAATCATTTGTCTTTCCGTTTTGTAACTTGTGAAGGTGTAGTTATAGATTTTTTATAATAATAGTTTAATTGTGCTTAAGAAATTTAAACGTAATATTTTAAATAATATTTTCAAGGCAGTCATTTTCAAATATCATTATTCTGTATCTTTTCTTTAAAAAATTATCAAAGTCCCCTGTAAACCTTTCTTAATGCTTGACTACACCGTATAAATTCATAGGATGATGCACTACTTAAGATGTCAAAGAAAAGCCGGATAAATTAAGCCGTTGACAGCCCCATCTAGCGAGCACTCAACTTGAGAGCCTTTCAAATATAACCTTTATAGTTAACAACTTCCGACGTGAACTTTTTATAATTTTGCGAAAGATGACAGATGGATGCTCTCCTACTCAATTTTCTTGGAGAAAATGAAGTGAAAGTGAAAAGGGTTGAAGTTTGTGTGTACCTACATATGTAGGTATGTATATCTCGAGAATAGCACCTTTAGGGATGCCAGCTACAATTTTTTTCTGATTTGTTGACATGTACCATACGAGTCTTTAAAACTAAGTTGGGATGTTTCATATCTTTCTGTATTTTGTTTTCTTACATAGAAAAGCCTGGAAACTAGAAAGTAAGTAATTAGAACTATTTTCTTATAAAATAGAATAGTGTAGATACAATGATAATACGATGGGTGCCATAGGAAGATATATTTAAAAAGAAATAGAGATATGTCTAGGATAATACGTCACGAAGGTTCTATAAAAGCGCAATTTTGTGTTTGAATGAGCACAATTATACAATACGTAATCGGACGAAATTAAAAAGACAATTTTAGAACCTTTAAATGTATAAAAAATAAAACTATCAGCACCGAAACGATATTGACTCAAAATAGTATAATTAATATGTGTGTAATGTAAATTCAAGAAATAGAGATCCTTTACTCTTCTGGTACTTTTTTACGCTTCTTCTATTAAAAATAATATATTATGTACATTAAATTACACTAGTTACGAAGACAAAATAAGCTAAGCGGCCACAAAATACTGTTTATCCTTCCGTAGTGGGTCGCATCAATCATGCATTCCTTGTTGGCGCGTGTGCATTATACCATCCATCAAAGCCCGGATAATATTGTCAGCGGATAAACTAATATTGAAGTGGATATTGAATATTTTTTTTTTTCGGTTAACCGGTATTGAGAGCGGTTAACGTTTTGTGTGTTAACACGGTAACAAAATTGTGTGTGTCACATTGAGTCAATCTTGCTTTATGTGAATCTTTTACACCTTTCAGACTAGAAGAAGTGCGATCCAACTGCAAGCATTGCTTGACGCAGACATAGGTGCACCGTCAGTGTTCTAATTTTATTGATTACTCTACTTTTAAAACTATCTTATCAGTTCCTGCTTTCCTAATACGCAAGTTACCCTCTTATTTGTACTCCGAAACCCATTTGTTTTATTTAATTTTTGTTATTCGTAATTGTTACTGATCTTAACTTGCACAGTGTCGCAATAAACTGTAGCAGAAAGACAACGACCGACAGCGGTTATATGTATAACAGCAAAATTGATAAAATCATCCCATAATCTTCTCCAACATATTCTTTAATATCTACTAATAAAAGTAGTTCCAAATAGTTTCATACTCTTTTATTACATACGACTGTTATGAGTTCGCATGTGAGCTCCGTTTATAGAACTTCCCCGCAAAAAGTTGTTTTTTCATCCAACGTGGTGCGCATCAATCATCCATTCCATTTCTTGTTGGCGCGTGTGAGCACCATCCATCACAGTTCCGGATAATATTGTCGGCGGATAAACCGATCGTGTAGATCGAAGATCTTGATCGTAAGAATTGTAATGTCTTAATAGTGCCTAATATAATTAAAACTGATTCCGATAAGAAAATGATAAAGAGTCATTAAAACAAAACATTCATTGAAATGCAATTAATATTTTTATCATGTACAACTGTATTTTTGATATTCTCTGTGTAATAGGATATTTGAAATATATCGCAATTTACTACTAAAAATGTCCATAATGAATTAACAGAAATAAAATATCTAAGATGCCAAAAAATGCTTTGAAACCATTCCGTACAAAAGAACGAAAACAACGTAGGTAATGACCTGAAACATTACAAAGGCTCAATTTCAATATAAATGCTTTAAAGCATTTCGCAAAAAAACCTTTCGTGCTTAATGTTTCCAGTTGATTTTATTACATTTTTATGCCTGAAGTCGTCAATTTTCCCAGTAATAGTCAGACAGAGAGCACGTTAGAGACGGGTCGATGAACTACAATGATTTCTTAAGAACTCTAATACATTATTAAAGTAAAAGAGAAACCCGAAAAACCCTTTTTTGCACGAGAGCACAAGACGGAGCTAATTTTCCGGTCGCGGAAACGATCGAAAATGTCATTAAGAAATTTCAGTTTCTTGTTTGTGTGGCCTGAATAAATAAGTGTAGAATTTTGACTTGTAAATGAGGATTTTTCATGGAAGCCCAAATAAAGTGGAAGTTTTCGGAAACTTCTCTGTGTGTTTTAATTGCTTAATTATTATATCGTCACGTCGCGCCCCTGTGGGATAGGTAGAGCGTGCCGAGTGCGAAATATTTGAATGAAGACTTCTGACTGCTACATCAGGGAAAATCCGACCTATTTGGTCAAGATTGGTGAGTCTTAATCTCACTCGGCATCTGTATCCATCAATATATTTTAAAAAAATACACGATTTTATAAATACTGCAACCAGAAAAATATAATATACATACATTAATTAATAGTATTTATGGATCCGCATTTGAATCTACAGTCAATTTAAATAAAACACCTGTTTACTGCCGATTGGGAGGTCCTGGATTCAAATTCCGGGTCGGGTACTGTTTGATTTTTCTTATTTAAAATTTCTAGTAGTGAATAGGAGTCTGTGCCCGGTGTATGGCAATAGGTTCACCACCAGTTCCATGGGACTTAAACGTAACTGGTGAAACGTTGGCGTGTGTCCTCTGCTAACCCCTACTGTAATTACAGGCGTGACGTTACAAAGTTTCGGATGCATTTAAAAAATTCTATCGATATTTAGGTTGTCCATTTATCGGGCGGACGCATGGGATAAAAATTCACTTTCAAACGAAACTTTTCAATGTAATATGTAAATCCCGAACGATCCTCACCATTTATTGATAGTGTGCTATAAATTGGAGACTGGTATAAATGTACAAATACATTTATGCAAGCATAAAAGCGTTCTTATTAACAAGGAATTGAGAGTTGGAGAAGGTTATGAAGAAATAAATATGTTTCGCCATCTCCAGACATGGCTATCTGATTGCAAAATGGGCTTGAAGAGAGGTAATGTTATGGTAAGCAGACAGTTTATACTTACTATAATACTCAAGCAAAAGAAATACTAATCACACAAATATACACCCGAGTTAAAATATGAATCCATGTCCCCCCCCCCCCTTGCCCTTTAACAGCAGTCGGAGTCACTAACTACTATATCAATAGGCCAATAGGTTACAGAAACCGATAAATTCATACTCTAAAATTACATATTCTAACATTACATATACTCTAAAATTACAACCGTTTCTAACATGCGACAAATCATAGCCAAAAGTATATTATTTTAATCTGTTTTCGATCGGACATGGTCTGCGGATTTGACGTACTGAACAAATAACAAGAGACAATGCCCGATAGAAAGACGCTCCTATTGTTTCTTTGAATTCTACTTGTCACTCAGTCAAACGGAAAGCCCATTTAAAAGTACTCGCTTTGAGTCAAGCGAATGATAAATCAGACTTTGCAAAGGTTGGATATATTAATGTTTTGGTTACACAAAGCAGAATACCTCACAGTATTTATAGTTTCATATGAGAAGAAAGTTAAACAGAGTGAAGATTTGTAGAAATTTTAGGCATTTATTAAATTACTTTCATGTTTACATAATTCATTGCAGATCATCAGTAGCCACCATGGGCATGCATATGCCTTTAACAGCCCGTCTGAATTATTGGTACTAATCAGCAAACCTTCTATCGCTGCACCGTTGTATATGAATGTCCGCTCACGATAAAAAGCTACATATAGTCTACCGCGCGGATGTGGCAAGCGCGCGTTGCCTGCGTTGAAGGTCCTTAGATAGACTCAGATTTACATTACGGCCAACTCTAAGGTGTATCCTCACGATATTTTTTCCACTATTCTATTTCCATTATACCTATATAATATTACTTCCTTCGCCGTTACAGCGTAATATGTATTTAGACTCGGAACGCTCATTCTTGTAGAAATGCGCGCGCGCTAGGATTTGTACCGCGAACACCTGAAACGAGTGCCTAAATTCTGAGCCACTAGGCTATCGCTGTAATAATTATTCAACAAAATCCAAATGTATTGCTGACGTTATCTCACGCCGTCGCGTCGCACCGTTTTTGACGACAGTATCAAGCTACTCTAATCCGACTGATAATGTCCCGGTCCGGGATCAAATCCGTTTAATTCCGAATGCCAACAAACGGACAACGCTCGCAAATGGATTAGTTGGACATGGCTTTGTTTTGAGTTTAAATTTTACTATACATGTATAATATGTACATCGAAAAGGAAACGTATCTATCTAATCGTAATATACAGGTACATTGATTTTGGAACTTTTTTCTAATATATATCTGTGAAGCAATATCTGTACATGTTTTTAAATGGACTGATGTATAGTTGATACACTTAGAAAACAGTAAATTAATTAAAATAATAGTCATTGATGAGCCACTCGAACTACTTAAGTCACTAGGGAACGCAAAACATTATCTATGTTTGAACCGATGCAAAAATGCAAATTCTATTGCTTAGCAGCAGAGATATGTAAATATGTCTGTGTTGCTTAAGGTTGAACCCTAGACTTTCACCACCTTTAAGTGATCTCATAGCTCTGATTTGATTACAGATGGCAACAAACCCACGCTAGTGTCTGACGAGTTTCAAATTCAATTGGTGTCTTTGATTTTGTAGTTTATGTAACTTTCTCATTCGCCCGTGGATTAGTTACATCTGAAAGCTCTTTAGAAATCAATGAATCAACTTGAACTCTGAATTCGCTTGATTAATTCTCACGTTGTGCAATCAGCGGAGTAAACAATTCGAAGTCAAATACCATGCTACTGGTGAAATGTAAGCTGTCCTAAAATTGATTTTAGTTTATCTTACAGGTAAATAAATTATGACATGATGTGGATAGTCTAGTTCTTATCTTATAAATGGTTTAGTTTTTATCTTATAGTGTAGTATAGTCTTGTTTCTATACAGTGTTATTATAAAGGAACATATTGCTATAATGCTCCCAAGGCGAGTGAAGTCTGCTAATCCGCACACGACCAGCGTTGCAGACAACGCCCTTAAACCCTCTCATTGAGATGACACCCGTGTCTAACAATGGAACGATAAAAAGGATGAGATTGATGATAAGGTATCTATTCCGAGACGTATCTGTATTTTATCGAAACAGATATTCGGACACGTACTGAATAAAGGATAAATTCGCTGGCATAGTTCCCTACACTACGTACTTTATCGCTAAAGTTGGGCTTACATTAGGTTAACAATTGACAATTGTTTTGCTCCTTCACGTACATATCTTTTTTCGAAACGTTACATCACGCCTGTATTGCCCGAAGGAGTAGGCAGAGAAGTGTTGTACATTTCCATGTTCAACCAATTACTTTTGCGTTTCACCATGGAAAGTGAGCGTATTTTCGTACACCGGGGGCAAAACCAGACTCCGAGCTACTACTAGAAAATCTAAGTTAGAAAAGTCCAATAGCACCGGCCCAAGAATCGAACGCAGCACCTCTTTATCACGTTTTCAGTCACTCGACCTATGAAGCAGGCATCGGTTTTTCGTTATTGTCATATCTAAGACATGGACGTTAGCGTTACATATATTATTTTCGTAGATAAGTTGTACAAAATGCATTGTTGAATTTTGCTCGTATTGTGTCTGTAGTCCAAGAACATATTTCTTAATTTTTCATGTGTCACGCTGTGACGTGAATTTTGAGGTAACTAAAGTTAATTTAGTGTAATATGTAGTACAGATACGACAATAGTAAGTAAGGATCGTAATAATAATAAATACCTTGGGTAACTTCCAGAGTGAGACCTTTCATTTCAAAGTAAGCAAGCTTGTGTTATGGTAAGTAGAGGGGTAAAACACTTATATGTATAAATTCTTACATAATTATGTAGATGTTTGTTTTTTATTCGAGCAAAAAAATATGTACTTCTCATAAAACATTTGTCCCCATTGAGAAACGAACCAAAAGTATAATTTGAGACGATTAGCTTAAGAGAAATATTACCGGTATGTAAGTCCAACATAAGAAGTATATGGTTAACACATCAAACACAGAAGCGCCCTCTACAAAGTGAGCCGGGCCATCAGTAATCTAAGGCCGTATTATATCCAGAGAGCTTTTAGTTCCTTTTCGTTTGTGAAGAGAATATTGACATTTTATATAAAGTACTCGCTTACATTTATATGAACATTCGCGTCTTTGTGTCTAAGAGGCATCGAGAGGCATACATAGACATGAGGGATCTTTGAATGTTAAACAGGTGGCTGTGTCGACGGGTAAAGGAAAATGCGTACAACGCGTTTCTTTTTTTTATATATATTTTGTGCAAAGAATTTTCAATGGCGGGCATGAAAAGTATGATTAACATATGAAGGCTGCTATTCTCTTTGAAGCATATCTACGTCTTTGCGCAAAGAGCGAGCAAACGATCAACGTGAGCTCAGCTCGGATACAAACACTCAACATCGCTGATATCGAAAATATAGTTTATTGCTTGTGTAAATGTTTTTAGAAGATCAAACAATCAATTGGAAAATAAACATGGTGAAATCGCTCGGGTATTTATTAACGTTCATGTTTCGATAATGTCCTCTCAATAAGTACCATTAATAAGCTCAATTGGGTACATAATTGATTTAAGCACTAACGCGCCGCGAGAACACTTGCTAGGGCTTGGAATTATGCGTGCGACATAATAAGCGGGTTACGTTTAAATTTAGACATATTATCGCTTTAGAGCTATTATCGTTAAAAAGTGTGTTCGTTGAAAGTTAATTTAAGATTTTCTCTAAGTTTATCGAGTATTGAATTTACGTAAATATCACCAAGCATCTACAAATGAAAAATATCATTTTGTCATATTGTCGAAATCTAAAAATAGTAAGGTTGATTTTCCTATGACATAACACTAAATTTATAAAACACGTTCTATTTAATGACTATTTACAATACATCTCTAAACATAACATTGTGCACTTATTGCTGTCACTAAAAATCATAACATTCTAACTGCGACAATCCGCTAACTTTAATATGTCACAAAGAATAATTAACAACAAATCAAATAAAATTGAATAAATTCAATCGATTATTATAAATAATGAATTGAGGTGGTTACGCCTTGATAGCTTCGTCACAGGCTCACGCTGTGAATGAGCATGAACGTTTACCTCAACAACCTCTCGAGCTACTTCCGGTGCAATAGGCGTTATTCCAATTAGAGCTTGCGGAGCATACTCCGGCTACGGATTGGCTCCATCGATTGGCTTGTTTATCGGAATTTCCCGTACCTCCCTGGAATCTACCTACATTCCTTGCACCACTGCCACTATCTTTGTTATTCTTTCCATCTCCGGCCGATATTAAAGAAGGATTTATTTTGACTGTATTCTAAATAGTTGTTGAACATCAACTAATATTCTTCTATTTTATTGATACGAACACCACTGATAGAATTCTGTATAATCAAATTTTTAAATCGGTTTATAAAATGATAATTTTAGAATTATTATGGAATTTCATAGCTTTTATAACAAACGCTTCAATGATAGGTACATTATATTAGCCATTTTCAGTTTATAGAAAAAAAAAATGTTGTAAATATGAACATTTTCCTTAACAATTTATTTCAAGGCGTGAGCGCTGTGGGAAGCTGTCTTTGAAATGCGACAAATAATGACAAATTACAGAAAATCGGGATGATTGGTGCTTTGCTCATAGGGAAAAAATGTGCGGAATCTATATATAACTGTAAGAAATTTAATATACTTGTATGTTGTCAGATAAAAGGCAGCGTAGGTGACGTTGCTAGTTTCATTATTTTTTTTATACAGTGATATTAACGAGAAAATATACAAAAAAAGCTTAATAAAAATTATTTGTGAAAAATTATGTAAAAACGTATAACGTAGAACAAATAGCCAAAGACACGATATTATCTTCTATGCAAATGTTGCCCAGAAGTGAGAAATAATTCATTGTGGTACGGGTGGCCAACATCCAAGAACATGCCTATACCGTTATACTAAAGGTAGGCTACATTATCAGAGAACAAGAGTATTATGCCCTGCAGTATGCAACTACTTTAAAATAACAGAATTGTTACTAAGTCTTTCGTCAATTATCACTAAATCTAGATCTTTTCATATATACAACTGACACACACGAAGATACATACATATACTAAAACATATATAAGCACTATATAAAGATGGCTCCAAACTGTTCCAAAGCCGAAGTCAGCTTATTGTTAGACTGAAAAAAAACTATTTTGTGTTATGAAATAGGTTTCAAAATAAATTTAAAAACTGCACGCTGCACTAAATGGAACATTTATAAGTATACCGTTTGTGAGCTTTAATAACTTTGCTTCAGAAGACATATAAGTATATTTCAACTGTAAAAATCAGATTTATAGGGGTTTTATTGAATCTTCTGGCATTCCGCCATTTAGTGAGTATAAATCAAAATGTGGTTTTTGGGTCGAGTTGAAACGCTGAGAACAATGTATTCTTAAAAGATATTAAGAATTATTAAAAGGTACACTTAATAATGAAATTTAAAAGAAACCTGGTATATTATTAATAAGTAAAAATGCAAAAAAGGTTTTAAGTGCATGGTTATTATACAAATGTCAACAATAAAGAGCACTTTCACTTTTTCAACAGTATTTTTGAAAATGCTAAAAGTGTAAATATATAGGTTTGTACATGTAAATGCATTTGAACTTTTAATATGTATATAGTGTATATATATGTATTTCCCCTTCGATAAGTATCCATTCGTTTTTAAGGATTAAGGAAGCATCCACATGATTTTAAATTCCTTCCGTCAAAATATGCACTAAACTACTAACCACTCGTAGTGGCAACATACAGATTTTTTTATTTGTACTCACAATACGTTCATGGAAATTAATTGATGGGTCAATGATGTCAGTATTTCACACGCTTAACCTATTTATCCGCCGGAATACTAAGCAGTCTTAAGAGATATAAATTATATCGTTCTACCTAATCCATGTCGACGTACGATCACTTTGTATTTTACATATGCATATAAATTCAAAATCAGGTATTAGGATTTACGCTAGTAGGTAGTTTTTTTATACAAATAAGCTTTTGAAACAAATGTATAATCAGTAAGCCCCACCGTAATTTAAAATGCTTTAGACACTTTCGAACGAGTCCTTAACGCGGCTAATGCGACGTTGCCACTCCGTCTCGTTCGACAGTTCGGTGATCACGACTTATGTACGTACTCGTACTAATGCGACAGTCGTGACAATGTCACTTGCGATCAATGGCCCGCCGAAATCGTAGTTCCGCGTTGTTCTCACGTTTGTCACAGTGTGCATGGTGCTTTACAGGCTTGAAAACTTCTTTAGTTTGTTCAGGCCTTCTGAAACAATGGCGGTACGTTCGTCGGGTGTACCGATGGATCTTTGTTTTCTTGAATGTAATCAGATGGTGTTTTATAAAACGAGATAGAACATTATTCTTGCGGGGGAGGTAATCGACTTATTAAATTGGATTTTTAAGTTTATATTTTATTGCTACGCATACTAAATGAAAGGGCAATATGCTATAGGGAAAACAAATTTTGCTTACCTATAATTCCTAAGTGATTTTTTTAAAATAAAAATGAAAAGGTACCTCCAGAACAATCTGAATTACACCACATTTCAATCAAACGAACTCATAGCGTGTAAAATGCTTACATACCAAATTGGGAATATACATTTTGCTAGATATAAGTAGAAATAAGTACATTTATCGTAAATAATTAGAACATTTTAAAAGAATATTAAGAATGGAAACGCTGCAGTATTTTTTTTGTGTTTTGCGACGGTTGAAGTTGTCGGGTGTTCCAAAAGGTACCTAACATAATTTACAAATTAGAAAAATTACCGCTACATCAGCAAAAATACGTGCAGCAATGGCTTTGCCCAAGGTCAAACTTGTCAAAGGTGTTTAACTGTATTGAATTCCGCACAGTGCAGAAATATCAGCTGTTCACGGACAATATAAACACACGAGCCACTACACTTCAATCAACTAGAAACGCTGCGCCGGCTCTAAGAACAAGAACAGAAAGAGCTCGGCGCCGCGGTTAGCGCAACTGGGTCAGCGGCTGGGAACATTCCGCTCGCATCTTTTCTTCCCTTATCAATCCTTGTTCTTTTTTCGTTGGAACGAAGTGGCAAACGCCATTGTTGCCAAGGTATAGCGGTTTCGTTACTACTCACTGACCAGAGCTACATTCATACATACCTACTTGTCTGTTTTTCAATTATTGTCTTTTCTTTTTTGAGTTAATTCTGAAGAAATATAAGAACGCTTGTCTTTATTTTTTACGTTTAACATTCTCATTATCTTAGTGTTTAAGATAATAATTATTATCAATTACATGGATGGTGACCAAGCATGTAGATAATAAACTCATTTTCATCATGAGAACTCATCTTTTATGGATTCCACGTGGAACTCTGCAGAATTAGGTGACAAAGTTCAGTAAGTACGACATTTACTAGTAACATAAGGTTATGTTCTCGAGGTCAGCAATGTCAGAAGTTATCGTAACTTAGATGACCTTCAGACATACGTAGTTTCTTCATTCGCCTTCACAGTGTTCCAGATGGTGCCACTTATCTACATATATCACCATTCAATCGTACCGGAGTACGGGAGTACCGAACGACAATTAAGAAATGTATTATTTTGGGTAAACAACATTTTTTCTAAGAATAATTTGTTAATTAATTATGGGAAAATTGTTGGCATATTCTGAATATGTACGTGTACAAAATTTGTATCCATTTTAATTATATATACAACAAGAAACGAAAAATGTACTGTATACCGTCATTATAAAAATAGAAATTTTAGTACGCGTTGTGATGTAATTATAATAATGTTTCTTACATTCCGGGTTACATGATAATTTTTTACAGTCACAAGTAAAATCACTAACGAGATGTATAAAAAATGTAGCGCAAAAACCCGTCTTTCTGTACGGAAAAATGACTATACGCACACGACAATTACTCTCCTTCTACATAAATATATTAAAGCAGCCTTTATCAACAAAAATTATTCGGTTGTAAAAATCCGGAGGGCAATTTATATGCTGTCGGCTGTACGGTGGGCAACTCATTTATATGGCTAGGGATTTTGAGCTTTATAACTTCCGAGTGTTAGTATAAATTCGCGTGCGGCTGTCGGTTAATTAATGGCCCGCTTGATGGATGGTTTACGATCGATAAGGTCTATTTCCAATTTGGTTTTCGTGGTTCAGGTCCGTATTTAATGTTGTTGTTAAACGTTCACTGCGTCTTCGTTGGTACGCTTTCCTGATCCATTGATGAATATTTGTTTGATTATTGCTAAAATTGAATAAGTATTGTACATAGCCTGGCAATAAATACCACTATACACGATTATCTCATCGTAATGTCCACCTTTGGATCAGTTGGCCGTCTGCCGAGCTTGTGTTATGGTAACCAGACGGCTTATAAACTACGTACCTATGTACACATGGCCTATATTTTTAACCACGAAACAGAATAATACTTGTATTATTCACAAATATACATATTTGTTCATTATGGGAATCGAATCTACGAGCCCCGGTTCAGCTGTCACGTCCACTAAATCAGTAGACTAGCAGATGAATTAAAAAATACGTTACTGTTTCCTGAGTTATTTGTATACGTTAATGAGCCATTTAGATCACTCTGGATAGTTAGTTTATCTCCTATTTAGTTCAAAAATATCTTTTATTTCAGAAAATTTGTAGCCTTATAAAATTGTCGTCCAAATAACGGCATTTATAAATAATATACCTATTGACAATGTTTATCAAACTACATCTACACGTTACGATAAAAAGTAACTCATAATATTATAACTATGTTTTTCTTTTTCCAGATTTAAATGACTATTGAGTTTTTTATAAATAAAAATAAGTTTTTGACGCAAATACTTTTCATGAATTTTATGAACAAGTCCTAAC
>DWME01007184.1:0-12851 GCA_018244795.1 Parelbella ahira ahira
GAACGGAAGGAAAACATCTAGAAGGTTAACGTTTCCGTGATCATCTCAATCTCTCATCTCGATCGATAACAGAGTCAGATTGGAATGGTCACAAACAATTCCATGGTTTTGCGAACAGCATGATTTTGCCATGATCATCATCAGCAGCCTACTTCCGTCCACTACTGGACATAGGCCTCTCCAATCTCACGCCATGCTATACTAGTCAATAAACTTAATCCTAGTATGAAGAACGGCATGAGTACTGCCGGTATATGAGAGTTGACTGTACACATAAGGGCACATTAGGGCAGATCTATGTCCATTAGTAGTAATATTGCTAATTTATTACAATTCATACAAATTGCACTACCAAATAAATCGTAGAATAAATAATTTCGAATGAGCAAAAGCAGTGGGACTGCAATACGAGATGATGTACGAGTACGATTTTATATGTATAAATTGAAGGCTGACTAGTTATTTCAGATACCTAAGGCTAGAGTGCAACACTAGAAAGCTCCAACTTTCTAACAACCATATCCCAACAGTGGACGAAAAAGGATAAAGCCAAAAATGTTGTGTGCAAAAATACGACAGATTAATACGTTTTGAAACTAGAAACCAGTTCTGATAAGAAAGGCAGAGAGGAGCCCGAAGGCGGCGCCCGGGACCGCCGGAACCGGCATGTATGTATGCAGAATATGTGATGTTACATAATAAATATTTAGCGTATATAAGATCAGTTGTTTTAGCCCTAACAATATTTATCGATCCGTAATAGTCCTTTCCTAACAAAAACCCATTTCCATGACAGGAAACGGATGTTTAACTAAAATATTGGTCTTTCATATATGGAAAACTAAATGAATATGTTAAGTTTTGTCTTTAGAAATAAATAAATTTTAAAACTTTGTAGGTATATAGAAAATAGAGATTTAGGTAACTTTAAACAGTATTCAAATAACCGTTCTATTTTCAAATCCAAATCTTTGATTCTACCAAATATACGTTACATTCAAATAGAAAATGTTAATATTTCCAAAATCTACAAAAAGGTTTATTTCTGTCGATCAATTCTAAGGCTAATAACAAAAAGCAATCAGTAAATCCTAATTAAAAAACAAGCATTGGCGTATATATAAATTCTTATCACTTATTTTAGCAAATAATTACATAATTATGTACATAAAGATTTACAATTTAAATACGTCCCTAATCATTGGCTAACGTCAGCAATTCAGCATGCTTTTTTTAAATTAATTTTATTGAATTCTAAAACGTCCACTCGTTCACACAAAAAGTGTCAATCAAATTTTAATTATCAGAAATTAGACAATAGCACTGAATATGCGAGTAATCTCAATTCTATGACCGCGTGAACCTCACAATTACGTTTCACAACCTTGTTCCGACCGCTCGATGTAACACGATATCCAAGTAATGATGTCAGAAATGGACGAAAGAAATTCAAGAGATGTATCCCGTAAACAATTAATCTCTTTGTACTACTCGGGAATATGCAACGCATGTGCAGCCTCGGACGTGATGCCCCTTGAGCCGAAACCCTGAGCGATCGATACGTTTTCCTGCCCTTTCGATGCACAAATTTCTAAGATAAAGCAAAATCGCGCCTGTATTCTCCTCAAGCGGTAGGCAGGTGAGTGTTGTTATCCCACTTTTGGGCAGTTATGTCATATGTCCTGCGAAATAAGCCAACGTATTGCCAAATCACACAAAACCGATAGTCACAAACGGAATTTTTCAAATCTAACTCAACGTACATAGGAAATACTTTCAACAAAGAACTAGGAACTGAGAAAACAATGGATGTAATTATGTACATTGATAACGGACTACAACAATGACGAGCGCGACGTGATCTGGGCGTAAATTCGCTAATTTCTCCACATCTATATCGATTTGTATCGTTTTCGTTCACCCGCTCACGTGTTTGAACTCAAAGGTCATTGAAGCGCTACAATCCACTCGCCTACATCATAGGAAGTTGGCTTCCGTACGCAAAAGGCGCTAATTCGCTTATTTAGAAATCAAGTTTCATTTACCTATATATTACAAACATAGATATCATCGCGTGTCCGATTGTGATAGAACAAAATAATATTATGCATAACAGTAACGGGGAAAATAGTAGTTGGAAATTACCATAGATAATAAAACTACAATAGAACATCATCAACGTCATCGTTATCATTATGGTAGTCATCATAATCATCTTCACCATCATCGTCAACCATCTTGGACACGGACACAAATAAGAAAGGTGAAAAATAATGGAGAACGCTGAAACATTTAATGTAAATAACGTATATAATAAAAATACGCGCGTAACTTTATAATCGTCAGTGTGTGACTTATATTGCCCAAAGACCGGAGGGGAAGGTTGAAATTCTAATAAACTAGACAAAAAATCCTCTGCAAAGTGCATAGAATACTGGTATTAACAAATATTGCGAAATGTATGTGTACATGATAGTCAATATGAGAAAAAACAGCTGATGTTCAATTACAATTACATAGTAGTTACCTAGAAAGTCGATGCTTTGAAGAAAGTAAGAAAACATGTAGGTATTTGATGTCTTCCAATAATTCTTACAAAAACGCACACATTAAAATAATTACAAATGATTTTCCTTTACACAACAGTATCACCCAATTCCCAAAGATATCTTATCGTAATAATATTTTAATAGATTTTAATATCCAAGAGCAATGCGTCGATAAGGCAAGGTTACACGATAACAGATATCCTGTTAGGATCATCGTTACAAAATTTATTTACGTAACACACGATTTATACTGTATCATTAACCAGCTGCATTGGCGTTGCGTAACTTTGCCATGAAACAGATAAAGAGACAATAGACACGGTACCTATCTTTGTTGTCTTCACATTTTATATGTTTAGGTTACATCGCGGCGTTCCTACCTAAACACTTTGTTGAGGACTTATGATTCATTCTGTCCAAAGTACAGTAAATACAATTATTATGGCTTTATTTTAACAAAGGATGTATAATACATCACGTGGCAGAACGCCGGGTTGGACTGAAAAATACACATATATTTAGTGTCTTGTAACAATGACACTGTAAGTGTCTAGGGTTTCCACGCCCGTAAATGTTAATCTGTTGTATCATCATTAATATGCGCTAAGATTTCACATTAAAGACATCAAAACGCATTTTATAATGCCATATGATATTTTCTCACATTTGTATCTTATGTTTGGAACAAATGAAAACGATCTGCAAGTGTATTACGTTCTATTAGTGTACTACGATCTAACAGCATATTACGATGCGTTAGAGTTTTATTATCTGCTAACATATTACGATCTGTTAGGTTATTATTTGTTAGTATGTTAGAATTTACAAATATATCACGGCCTATAAGAGAATGAATGACAAATTTATAAAGAGAAATATCAAAACACAACACTTCCTTGCCTTAATATAAAAATAAATGGATATTAGTATTCACTTTGTGCGCAACCTAAGTGAAAGTAATCTACACGATACTATCTCTACATATGTACGTATGAATGACGTAAGTCGATGATCATTATTATACATGTATGTACTCATCTTATTTTATATTTTTAATATTTCCGAAATAATGGCTTTCGCGACAGTTATAAATTTTTTAAAGGTTATTAGACGAATAAAGGTTTTTGTTACCTTTAAGCGCCATTGTTTGTTGCGCGGTCAATTAAGAATGAAATCTTCTTTCAGTGCGACAAAAACTTCCTAGTTTCTAGACCGTGTTGTATTTAGGATGTCGGTATGGTGCTCTAATCGTATGTATAACGAATATTTTCCAAGTAGATAAAAATACACTGCTAATTACATTGTATTTTTAGAGTCGAACATAAAGATTACAATGCATCACTGTTCCGGACTAAATTGGTAGATAAACAAAGAGTGACATCTATTTAATAAAAAATGTGCAAATTTTTATACTTTTCCTTTTTCTTTGTGAGAAATTGATTTCAGTAAAGAAACTGTGAAATATTTATAGCATAAAGAACTGTAATTACAAAAGAACAATTAGGTGTCGTGCCAGCAACCCCCCTACCCCGCTTACTCTCCCTTCCCCACAATCCACTGTTCACACATAAGTGTGTTTAAAAACAATGGATTAAAGGTCAAAGATGTTCAGGTATTTCTTTGTATTCAAAAAAACAAAGTTATAGCACTGTTGCGCAGTTTTCCTTTTCGGTTCATGTTCTGATAAAAGTACATAGGTAGGTATATATTTTTTGATGGATATAATCTGTATGTAAATGAAATATCATATAATATGATCCATCATTTATAAATAAAAGAATTCGTAAACCGAGTGACGCTTCTATAACGTTCTAAATTTAACTTCTATTATATTAACAAAACGAAGGCTAAAACGATTTTTTGTTTTTATTTTTAACTTCTATTACAATTTAACATTACTGGTGCTACAACTATCTTTGTTTTGCTTTTTATTTTTAACTCATGTTACGTATTAACAGCACTATTAATAAAATTATTTTTGTTTATTTTCATTTATACAATTAATTAAAATAAAGAAAATAAATTTGTAAATCCGCTACATTGTAAAATGAAGAAATAAAAAAAGTCTAAAACATTGTAATGTGTTTTATGTACCCTGTAATCACTATACCTACCTTGCATGAGTCGGGTTACGAAACGTAGGAAGAATACTTAGCCATAGTTAATGGTACCGGAGAAATTCTAACACATATTGTTCTGTTATGCACGACTATTATAACTAGTTACGTGCTGACTTACAAATAAATAGTATACAGTATATCATTATTATATATACAAATGAATGTCGCACTGTAAGCTCGTCGGTATAACAAAGCGCGAACACATCTCAGAACCACAATATGTCTTCAGCTATCATCTCCATCACCTTCATCATTAGCAACTGATACCAGTTCTGTTTCAATCTTACAGAACAAATGGTGTACGTTCAAGTTTTATACGCTTAAAGATCATCTGATTCAACTGATTGCTAACCTGAGACCATCCCATGTCATAGAAGTCCATCAGGACTACTGTGCCGCGGACTTGGGACTCTGGCTCCAGCATGGCGGCCTCGTGGATCAGGTAGAACAGCCGGAACAGCTGATCAGCGTTTACCTTCTTCGGGTCCCATGAGCCTTTTGGACAAAAACAGTAATATTTAATTCATAATGCTGGAAAAGATAAAAAAAATATGGAAATAGTAGCCTATAAAATGGACGAGCTTCTATAAATAAATTGATGATTCCGGCAGAAGCGACTCAGGCGGCGGTCGGTGCTTTCTGCCTACCTCGTAAGACACTTGACGTTTCTATATAATAATAATAGTCATAAGTTAAAAATATATCGTTCTCCGCAAGACTAGTTCTCAGAAGTCGCAACGTAACTGCAATAATCTTTACCGAGTGATTGTCATGTGTCTATACGATGATAAGTACCTACCTATTACGATTAGATACATACATACATTAGCTTACAGTCGCTCTAATGTTAAATCTCACAAATTACAATTTTTTTATATTATTTGATAATGAATAAGAATATGTTATGACGCTATGTAACTTATAGGGTAGGCAGAGAGCACCGAGTGCCAAATATCTCAATACTTACACAGCCGATGTAATTTTTTATTGTTCGTTACGATTTTCTTAATTAAAATTTCTACGGAATTTATAACGGATAATTGGATTACGAGATAAAAGAATACTATTATTTACTATACGAACCAAAAAAACATTATTTAATACAAACTAAATGTGCCAATTATCATGATGATGATGATGATGATGAAATGTGTAAATTATTTTATCGACACCGTATATACTTTGCAGCGGATTCTTTAGAGGCTACGTAAAATGTTTATCGTTATTTAAAAATGCACTCGCCATAAAATGCTATAAAATATAGATTGCGAACTCGATGGATATAATAAAAATAAATATAATATAAAAATAAAGCGACAGTAATTGAACTCTAGTCTAAATGTTACCATCATACATCTGGGCATTGATTCAAAATCGGTACGTACTTGCATACATACACACATGTTTGATTAACAGCGCCAACAACACGTGTCCTACAACCATTAAGTTGTAAATTTCCATATGTGAATTGATATAAACATATAACAATAGGTGTGTTTCCAAACAGTCTTGACAGACTGTGGTAGTAATAAAATTTGTATGTCGTGTTTTTCTAGTAGTAATTTTTAGTAGTAATTCGAGTTTAGATCTGTGCCCTTATTAGTACGAGTTACGATATAATCGTAACTCGTACGATGATATCTGGTAGGTACATAGTTGGAGGACACCGGACACACGAACCCAACTAATGAAACACTCACCTCCCACATTTACAATAAGGACTCTTCTGCCCTTGTGGTCACGTCCTTTCATCACATTGACCACCTTGTGATCCAGGAAAGCCGTCTTCTCGTGTTCGGGCAGTAGACCGTCCAGGAGGGACGCATTGTCGCGCTTGAACTCGGCTATTCGACGCATCTATTGACAAAATAAGTCGTATATATCATCATCCCCATCGTCAACCGGGTGGACCAAAATATTACTGGAGTTTCCTAACTTGAAATTCCCTATGCGATGTATAACCTAACTGGTGAAAAGTGGCTTCCTAGCCTGGGCCTACCCTCTTCGGGCGCTTTCGACGTGATGTGAAGTTATTATAGTCGACCCTTTTATCACTCCATTTTTAGGCCTATATAATTTGTCATATACAATTGTTTCCGCGGATTTTAGATATCAAAAAGAACAGCGGAGTCAAACTTCAATTGCGATCGAATTTTGAACGAGTGATCAATGGAAGTAATAACGACTTTTATTTGTAATAGTCAAGCTTGGTAAACATTATTGGAACTCATCGAGGTATACACTTCTGATCGCAGATTACTTTCTAAGGTGTAGCTCCACCAATCCCCAAGACGGATTCATGATGGAAATATCTTTCGAAAATTTGTCTGTATATTTGTATACAAAAAGTTATCAATTATTATTGTAACTAAAGGATGTCTCGTGTGTTTTAAGCTTGCTAACTAGCAATTGAAGTAGTTTTATTTATTCATTCTTGTACAGCAGCATTGACTAACGAGTATAAAAGAGTACTTAATGCATAATAACATTCTCTCTCTGTCACCCCTGGCTGATGGAGAGATCATGTGCTAATTAGTTAATTACACATCTAAAAAGACTTCTTAAGAATACGACAATATTATGAACTAATTTGACCCTAACAAATTAGACCCCGCAAATGAAATCACAAATAATATAATTCAAATGCAAAATGAATTGGTATTCTCTAAGAAAGGCTCAACGAGAGCTCTCCTTCAAAGCCGGCAACGCATTGGCCACTTCTTAGATAATGAAAATGTTTTTAGGCGTCTGGCGGCGGTGACCCGTCAGGTGGCCAGTCTGCCTTTTTGCCAGCCTAAAAAATACCAGTATAAGTATAAGACATGCGAAAAGGTCTTCAAACAAGTCCTTCGCACGCACATGTGAATTATGTTATTTCATAAGACTCCAAGATCTGATTGCTACCTGATTACTATCAAAATTATTTACATCCTTTGGCGTGATTACGACAGCGCCATACTTTACTATAAACCGAGATCATTACAGTTAGGTTAGTTCATACACATTAGATAAAAATGCTAACTATGTGGGTACATAACATTTGACGTGTTAGTGGTTATATAAAATTATATATATATTTGAAATAGAACTCGCAATAATAGAAAAAAATTAGAACAAGAATGTGGATACTATAATATTTTTAATTTTTATACACATTCGTATACTAACAGAACATTACGCCTGTATTTTGCCGTTGCGGTAGGCAGAGGAGTTTAGTAACCCCCCTTTTCACCTAATATTGTCACTCAAATTTCTAAAGTATTTATTTATTTACGTATATACGGATCTATATTTGGACATTGAAACTGTTCCAACAATATAAGGCGTATGCCTAATCTAGTTCTAGGTACAGTGGTCGTGGTGCTTTTTTTTAAATTATATCCCTTCAAAGTATCATTGAAGTCCACGCATTATATTGCGATGTACATATTTTATATGTAACACGCCCTGTTACTGTTTCATGCGTGGTCGAGCTGTTATCATAACAGCCGAGCAGTTTACGTTCGCTAACAAAACATAATGGCCATCTTTTCCATATTTCCATTATAGAATCTGTGTAACAATACAACGATGAAAAGTGCCGTGGCATACAGCAATTTATTGCACGAAGCACAAATGGCAACATTGGCGAACTGCGGAGTTTGTCGCTCAGGCAAATGGCATTATTTCCCCCTGATTTATTGCCTGTTATCATCAGCTTACGAACAATGGGATGGCGTCTTCGTTTAAATAAAAATAAAAACGCAAAAAGATTGTAGGTATTTATGCTGCATGCAATTTTATAGTCGCATCCTTCATTTGACATATAGCATCGTCACGCCGACTCTTTTACCTAAGCCTCTGCTTACTTGGTGGTCTCTACCACCGAGTGCCAAATATCTACATATATCTTGACAAACCTGACATATTTTTCTACACTCATTTTATTTATTTTTATTCAATGTATAAGTAAGTAGGAATTGTAGATGGTAACGAAATATTTATAAAATTATATTCTATGCCGTTATGTCATTAAATTACCCTCCTTTTCCTCTTGCCATTCAGATAATAGACCATAGTCAACAAACAAAAAATATTAAAGGTCAGTAGACGTATTAAATACAGTACACTACTCTAGGCACTATTCGTGTTTAAAAATAAGACACTAATATTTTAGATTATCGCTAATAAATATATTAAAAAGCACGTCAAAATTACGTCAGCGGTGTAATTCGTCCTATTATCTAATCTGGTTTGTTCCTATTTCGAACAAAGAAATGTTACGTTCGCGCGTAAAATCTTGACCTTGATTAAACACTGGTTTGTTGTATAATTGCATTACTTCAATACACGTTGTATAATTCAAGCCGGCGGCTCGGCATGAATTGGTGGTTGCGCAATAGGTTGCAAACTGCAGGTTAACGACTGGTTGCAAACCTCCGAGCACGTACACTCACCCATGTTCTAGCGGACCGAAAACGACGCTTGCCCAATCTTCATTCTGTTATTAAATTTAATAGTCTTGGCAACACTGAGCCGGTGAGAGCAACACAATGCTTAGACTCTAAGCTTTGATTGCTTCACATTCGGACTGCAATGTTTAATGTAACTGCAATATTCTTTCCTTATTTGAGCATCTGCCGACATACATTTGAACGTGATAAATGACATTATATTGAATACAAATTGTAGCCAAAAATAATATGACATCCTTAAACAATACAAACGGCTATCAGGCATTAAACTATCATCCTGTGTTACAGTAACCAGTCAACTGATGCCATATATATATGAAATTCTAAAGTCCTACAGATAAAAAAAAGACAAAAATTCATGTTCAACACACAAATATTTATACAAACTGAAAATCGAACCCACAACCTGCGATGCAGCGGCCAGTTTCACTAGCTACTGGATTGACTGGCTAGAAAAGAACATTCCATTTTTATAAAGAAAAAAGCACACAAACATAACACCGACACAACGCAATTGTGTCGCAACGAGGAAGCTTGAATGAAATAAATGAGACTTTAAAATGTATATTGGAAAGTGTATTCGTGATTATTTCATAAAAGATTCTAAGCTACAACGCATTACCAATGATTTAAAATTATCAACAAAGAATGAATCATTTGTGAAAGATATGTTATAAGTATTATCGGTAATGTGTTTGTAGGTAAATTTATTAATAAAAGACAAACAAGCCTTCAACCGCAAGAATGAATTATTTATAAAGGTCGTGAAGTCACTCAGGGTTGCTCCTCAGTGGTAATATGGGTAAATTACATCTGCCATTCACCCATTGTATCTGCATTAATGTATCTACAATATATCATCGTGTATGACACGAAAGGTTTTATATAAAAGTAATATAATTACACCTACTACGTACTAGTCTTTTAGTAAAATAATATTACGTTTTACACAACTCTGACTACAATGTAAAAGGCCTGACTTGAAGATGTGTTTGTATATGTTTCACACAAATAAAAAATTTTGTCCCGTACAAATAAAAATTCAAAGAGCAGTTTATTTACATGTATAGTGTTATATCTATTTCCCGTGGCGGTGACTCGAGACAAAGGATTACCACCTGCTACGGTCTTTGCAAAGTTCCTTCACCTTTTCCACATTAATTAAAGTCTTTAATGCACGATATTTTATTTAAAAAAAAAACAACTTCATGCCTGTAATCCCCGAAGGGACAGGCAGAGGGGTGAAGGGGAGCTTACTGAAACTTAATAAAGTAAAATCAAAGTACAATGTTTTTATTGGCAACCCTAAAGATATATATATTTTTCATACACTTAATAGAAGTGTTAAAAGTGTGATAAGTGATTGTTTGGAAACAACACACAGCTCGACGGACAGCTTATCTATTGAGCTTAAGTAACGGTAGCAACGACAGCATTAATCGGATAACATCTTTGTTTTGCAATTTGTATTACTTTTAATAAAACATTATATACACCAAAAAGTATTGTCGGAGTGTATAAATTAATATTTTTTTATTGAGATGTTAATTCCTTACTATATATTTCTATGTAGATTAGTTCAAATATATTTTCACTGTATTATCAACGCTTTTGTCGTTTTACTATTGGATAGAAGAACCCTCGGAGGAGACTGAATTCTAGGTAACTACCGCTATAACATAATAAACAACAGCCTAAATCCACTGCTGGTCAGAGGCCCGCCCTTAGACATTTTTGCCCATAATACCTACGCCGAGCATGCAAGTTGGGGATCGCAGAACACGGCTTCTTGCATCGCCTTCGCTGCTACCCGTATATTTGAAATATTCCTCAGTATTCACTAATCAGACGCAAATATTGTCAATCTTATCGTAGATATTAATCATCTTGGTGCAACTGTGCATTTTTAAAACATTGGACGACTTTATCAACGTTATGCGTTGATACATTGCTGTATTTGTGCAAAATACACCCGCAATGATTTAGTTCAACCTAAAACGTGCAATTATGAAAAATTATGACTTTCCCTCAATTTACTTTATTTCTAAGTTTATAAAATGAGCTTCATTTAATGACGTAGAAACGTTAGTCGTATACACTAGATAGTATGACAATTGAGTTAAATTTAAAATATATGTAGATTTTAAGTGTTAAACGCTGTATGTTAAAATGTAGGCAAAAGCTGGAATTGGCAGCTCAGGGCAGAGTGCGGCCATACTCATTAATGGAGGCCCATTAGCTGTAAACTAGACAAAACCATATTGATGGTAGTAATGAAAAGTAATAATAAGCTTTAATAATTGTATTTTAATAAAAGCTTTAATTTTTTCTTCCAGTTTTCCAAGCCAGTTTATAAAATTACAAGACTTCTCGAAAAATCTATATAACGGAGGCTTAATTTTCAAAATTACAATAGAAATATTGTTGTTTTAACACAATCTACATAATTTTTAATCTACAATACGGAAAGCAGCGAATTGTTACCGAAGCACCTTTTAAAGCTAAATTACAGTAAGCGATCGCCTTTAGGCCGACTGGCTGCTATACATTTTTTTCTTTTTTCTTATACCATAGACAATGGCCGCGTTCATAATTAATTAAACAAAGATACGTTGTAAAACAACAATTCTCTGGCTTTAAATATGACAGCAAGTGACACAGATAAAAACGTTAAAACGATTACTCAACTAATCAAAAACAAAAATCAATTATTGACACATTGTTTCTAACGTTGTTGTTTGCCCGGATACCGGATCCTGTCCCTTATCAGGCAAGCGTCGGTCAACTGTTATCGCAAGGTGATAACTCGACTAGCAGATAGCATTGTGTACTAAGATTATATTAAATATCCCATTAACAATCTATATCGCACATCACATATTTGTTAACATTCTGTTTATAAGGATTAACCATTTCACAATATTAATTACAAGGTAACATACACATTATGTGTATGTTAACATACACATGAGGCAAGGCGGGAAAAGAGCTCTCTAATGTTGGCAACTCAATGACAACTCCTCGGGTGTCCACAGTACCTACATAGACAATTCTAACAACATCAAATTGTGAGGCTGCATGTTTGCCAAGGTATAATACAAAAAGATGCATATACATATGTACATTGGCAATGTAATGTACATTTTTATTAATGAACATATGTATGTATACACATGATATACATATATCGCATTGACTTGCTACATGTATAGTGCATTACATTTTTATAACTATAACGGTTCTTATGAGAACATGTAATAAAAATGTATAGATTTGCACGGTTATAGTTTCGTTTTGACGTGAACCGGGCCCGATAAATCTTGATCAATGAGCGTGTTCTGCGAGCAAAGCGCACAGACCTTGAAAAGTCGTTTTCTCTATCACGTTACAATGCTAATCGTCTACATTATTGCAATACTACCGCGATACAACAAATCTATTAAACACAGTTCATTAATTATGTATAACAGGCGTGGACGCCACCGCACGTTTTGCGAACCATCGTCATTTTAAAGGCCGTCTGATACGAAACTATAATATATATTAATATATCGTGCTATTCTTTTTTATAGTAAACTACCACGAACAGTAACTATACTATAGTATGTATCTTTGCGATCACTATCAGCACAATAATATCAATAATATAATAGTGGTTGGATGCGAAGAGCTGAAGATCGAGCTCAGTGGCGTGCCATTGGAGAGGTCTATGTCCAGCAGTGGACGGG
>DWME01007185.1:0-12851 GCA_018244795.1 Parelbella ahira ahira
GCTTTTCGCTGTCTGGCCGTATGCTTAGATCTTTAAAACTGCGCAACGGATTTTGATGCGGTCTTTTTTAATAGATAGAGTGATTCAAGAGGAAGATTTATATGTATACAAGTATAGATATAAACCAGTATATATGTATATGTTACATCCATTATATAGTAGAGCAATACAGTTATTTTTGAGGTTTCTAATGTTATGTCGTAAATAATTACATTTTTTCCGCTTTCATTGCAAACGCAGGCTGAATCCTACGAGATTTAAGGAAAAAAGCTTTTGCCAAAAAAGTAATTTTATTTTAATATATGTTACTAGCTTTTGCCCGCGGCTTCGCATGCGTTAAATTCGGAGTAAAAAGCTCTCCTTTCCATAATTCGTGAAGATTTAATGCTCTCTTTGGAATATCTAAATTTATATACTAGATTTTTACTTATTTCCTTTTTACATTTTTACCTATTTATTTTATTTTTACAATTAATTTACCTACTACAGAATGTCTTTATAGACAATTTACTGTAAAATGCTTTCCCGGGCAGGACGACGTCTGCCGGGTCCGCTAGTTTTATACAAAATATTAATAATACAGTGAATTTTATATAATAAGAAAAGTACATAGCTATCCTTTTTATCAGTTGCATTGACTACAATATTTTTTTAATGGTCGGTAACGTTACGTAATTTAAACAGTCCCAGAACTTCAATTCGATTGGTAGAACCCTATGTCAACTCTGTAGATTCTGATACCAGTAGTGACATTGATGTTACGAATACTTACCGTTCGAGTGACCATTTTGTCGAAATTCCATTTCATCGTGGTGCGTCTACTTGCCAGTATTGCATTATAAATGTCAAAAAACAGCTGATCTTATAACAATATGTTTGGAAACACGAATACAAACATTTATTAAAACACAAATATTTATAACAAAAGGTGATCGTTGCTGTTCGGTGAACTTAATTGGAAAATAATTTTATGAAGATGATTTATCACATCTATTGATAGTTTCTAATACATACCAGTATAATACAGTAATACATGACTTTCATTGAGTGTATGTATACCTTATAATGAATAAAAGAATTTGAATTTGAATTTGAATAGAAAAAAAATGTGAGAGTAATAATTATTATAAATATCAAACACTGGCTGTTTTATGTTTCGTTTTGAACAATGATTGCAGCTTGTTTATGTTTTAAAACAACCATAAACCCCAAACTATAAGGCCCGTATTATATTTAGGTATATCCTAGGTGTTTTTTTCACTGTTGCATCAACTTTTTTCTAAATAATTTTTTATGAGTAATACTACACATAAAGGACAGTAACATATGTTTTTTTTGTGCTTATCACTCACAGAGAATATGAAAAAAAAAATTATTATATATTTTTATTTATATAAAAAAATATTATTTGATATTAAAAATTATTTAAAAAAAATAAAATAAAATGGAATGTAAAGTTACCTAAAGCCTTGCGTTGGTTTTACTTCTCTAGCTCAATTAGTTTTTAAGATATACCTATATCTTTAAAAAATAAAGTAGTTACCTACCTATGCACTCCGTTTTGTTTTTCCCATATTTCAAGATCAAGTATCGACTTGATGTACTTATATACCTATAGACACACATCAATCGTGTTTATACATCTAGTCGATACTAAAACATAAGTTTCTTTATGGCCTTCCATTTGGGTGCCGATTCGCCATAGGTATCTACTTAGCCGGCTAGACCCTTTTGTTTTAAGATATTTTTTCATGATGTCCCATCTAGTAGTGGAGCCAACAAAGAATCAATTTATTTTTTGAATCAGTCCAAATAGGTTAATATCTTCCTGGCATGATGAGGCAGAATGAAAACCTACAAGATTTAAGGAGTGAGCCAAGCACGTTACGAACTTCGCCAGCTCATTCCTTTCTGCAATCCTACCTTATAGGTACCTACTCCTTTTTCTGGCTTGGCAATTTGACCACCCTCTGAACCTGCCGCCCGGGATATAGACCCCGGCTTGCCTCTCCTAGATCCGGGGCTGAATTTAAAAGTGTCAGTGTAACTTTTATATAATGTTTACATAAGGTTAAATCATTGCTGTAAGGTAAGAAGATTTACCTACATAGTAGGTTTTACGTGGCGGTACAATAAAATCTTGATAATAATAATTATTTGTAATATAAGGTACGTAATAGTTATAATCTGATAGATCCCGGCGTCTGCTTTATCTCCGATTTCGTGGATGTGTTCTCAACTGGCTGATGTGGCCAATCTTCTTCTTCGAGATTCTCGCACACTGCGGCCATTTAAATCGGGACGGGACGGGATTTTAAATCATCATGCTTGGCATTCAGCTCGAAGCGCAACTAAGCCTCCAAATCAGAGACTCGCCTCTTAATGAGGGTTCTTAGTCCGACTTGCGGCTTGTTGCTTCCAATTCGAAGTTGCTTTACAGCACTTCTGCACACGTCAATTCAGGACGTCTTTAAATATGTTGTCCGCCATGTTTACGATGGTCCTCCTACATTTCCGAATAAAAGATGCGCTTTGCTATTCTCTGTTCCGACATCCGGGACACATATCCGCGCCATCGAAGCTGTCGCTGTATCAGATAAGTCTCTATGCCGCCCGCAATGGCTCTTTTATAGACGAATGGACACATTACTTTTGTTTAGGTGGTAAACTAAAATTAGCATTTTTTATAAAAAGTATAGGTACTTATGTATCTATTTGCTGTATGCTGCGGGTACATAAATAATACATTTTTATGTCCTAAAAGTTGGAATTGCATGAGTTGAGATAACAATGACCACTTGAGTCGCTGCCTACTTTTCTACTAAATATATACTTAACGTAAATAAAAGTGAAACGTCTCAAAAGAGAGAATTAAAAACCTAGATATGGACATTGCGTGACATGTAGCAATAGCGCTAAGTAGGTATTGCAGTCGTTGCATTAAATGCACATCTATCTATATGCTAATTTGGCTGCATTTTGTGAATCATGACAATTTCGGTGCCTGGCCGTGCCACATTTCCATTGTAATGTAATTCATTTCGTCAATCGATATCTTGCCATAATTTTATATTGGCCATGACAGGTTTTCGACTTCGCTAATAAACCGGAAACATCAGTGAAAAGAGACATGATTAATATGAACAAAATATGTTTTAAATTTGTGTAGAAACGATTCAAGACATGACTTAATGAAGATGTTATATGTTACCGATATGTAAATTTACAGAAATTGGTTTTTAATACATGTCTATGCGTCTCTTGAACATGACACGTTTGTACATTGGTATCTTAATTTTTATGAACCCGTTGATCCAGTGAATGTAATTGCTGACCCAGAGATCGCGGGTTCGAGTCCGTCTCAGAAAAAACATTTGTGTAATAAGCACAATTTAGAAGGGATTGCAGCGTTAACAGCTTATATATACCTACTATGGATAATCGTTTTCATTTAGTTAATGAAAACAATTAAAATAACGAATTTACGCTTTCATTGGCGCTTAACAATTAATAAACTGTAATTATTATTCAAAAGTATCGTGTCCATAGACTATTTATGTAGTAGAAATGACTCGGTCAAGACGTGCCTATCACAATTAGTTGTGTCTTATAAATTTTATTTTCAATAATGTCATTCTTAGTAGATACCTATTTATGTTAATCTCTACGGACGTCAGTCTAAACATTGTAAGAAGTAAGTATTAGTCTACTGGTTTAGAATTCTATTATTAAATTTGGAAGCCTGGAGTTCGAGTTCGTGGTATCCACATACCTACATAATATAATGTTATATGAGTTAGTAATAGCACTCCCTTTATTCATGAAGGAAATCATTGTAAGGACCTTTTGACCCTCTAAGATAATGTTGAAATCTGTTGACTTACGCTTATCATTCTGACTTAAGCTGAAGGAGTAGCTGTTTCCGATATATTTTTAAGTGACACGTTTTCAATTTGAGGTTAATTTAGTAACATGTGTATATTATTAAGTCTACCTAATTCTCATTACAAGTGAACAGAGTTTACAGTTTTCAGTTCTCGGTCGCGATAAACAAAATTCAATAAGAGTTAACACAGATAATAAATTAATCACGTTACTTCTTTGGAATATCTCAGAATTACGATTTAGTGTCACAGGTGTTATTTAAAAATATGAGACGTCTATTTTATCGTATTTGTTCTGTGGTATACGATGGGCAAGATCAACGTTGGCCCCGCCCACCGCGAAAGCCTTGCATCTATCTCTGTCACGTACATCTCCCTCTCACATAAATCTTGGGGGTAATGTAATACTTGTAATTATTATTTAAACTGTGGTAGGTGGCCGTTGTTAACAATTTATCGTCAAATATCTGTTTATAAAATATTGCATTTAACGCCACCCAATATATATCGATATGAAAGTGAAACATGTATCAAATTTGTGCTAAGTATACTCTAAACAGAACAGTTACAAATAAAATATAACGTAGAATAATATATTTCATGTTTGAAAATGATTTAAAAACTCTTTCTTTCACAACCATCGACAACTCCATACTCCTTTGCCGCCACAAACCACAGATGACGCTTGGCTGGGAATTCCTGTTAGCTTTTACGCCTGCTTCATTGCTGGGAAGGGAAACACCATTTTTCTATGCCAATACTGAGATCCTAAACTAGGTAGAGCCTGCCATCGTGACTAGTCAACCGATGACCACACATGCACAGATTTTCAATTAGAACGAGACGTAGGTACTACAGACGAGGTAGGTTCTCGTCTGTTCAAGAACGTCTTCCGGTTTTCCAAGCTCCATAATATATAAAACACATTATTTGGATCAGAACACAAACATACAAAAATTTCTGCGGTCAATAGTACAAGTCTTTACTATTGTAGGTATTTCATTTACAGTCGAAACCTAGAGATAGAATTGAACATCCACATTCTTAACCTTTCAAATCCAGATTACTTAGTAGGTAGGTACTTGTTCCATAACTCGACTGCCCTCCTAGTCCAGTGGTTATCTCATCTCAGCTTAAATCCGGAGATTGTGGGTTACAGTCCCAATCCGATCAAATGTTTAAGTGACGAGCGACTTTTTATCATACCTATTACTGGGTGTAAAATTATCTATTCAAGTAAGTATTCGGGGTCTGACAGCGACGTGTGAGTTGTCCCACGATTATTATCATTTAACTTCTCTTCGTACTGTAGGGGATTAAATCTAATGTAGCCAGCAATCGAGCCAGGATTCAATTGACAGGTAAAAAGATTTAAACGCCGGTACGTAGGAACGTGTGCGCGAGACACGCAATAAAAACGTTTACAAATCGCGGTCCGAGCCGAAAGCGACGCTCACTGACAGATTCCTGGAATTCCCACCGCTTGTACTTTATAGACGGACCGGGTGAGGGTATCATCACATTTTCCTTGTGAATGATCAATATTATGTGGCGTGATCCTCTATTCGATATTGACAACTATCATCCAACTGTTAATGTCTAAACAGAAGGGCTTTCGATGGTGTTTTGGTTAATGTGCATGATAGACAAACGTACTAGTAGGTACATCCCCAGTTAAAGAACGTCGACATATAATGTACAATGCACGATAAATCGTACAATAATAATGTCATTTAAACTGTCCATAGAGCAATATATGTAATTTATCTTTTTAAAAAGACGAAGTTGGTACCTACGTTGATTTGTTTTACGTTTATAGAAATTAGATATAGGTATATAGTTTACTGGGAAACACATTTTATTTTCAGTTTATATTGAACTAAAAATTAGTCGAGACTTCGTTTACGCTTAAATTGACGCTAAACTTTTATCCCTCATTTCACCCTTTCAGGGGTGGACGAGTATTCCAAGTAATCCTACCTCAATGTCGAACTCAAGCTGCTTCAGGGGTTTTCGCATAAAAATCTAAGGAACAGGGAGACTTGTTTTGAATACTAATACATAGGGATACGAACACATACGAAGGGATAGGCAGAGGGGTATAATATACCCCCACATTTCACCAATTACGTTTAAGACCCATGGAATAGGTGGTGAGCCTATTGCCATAAACCGGGCACAGATCCAGACTTCGAGTCACTACTAGAAATTCTAAATTAGAAAAATCCAATAGTACCCGACCCGGGATTTAAACCCAGGACCTCTCGATCGGCAGTCATGCTAGCAACCGTTCCACAAACGAGGCAGTCAATTATGAAATATAATTAGAACGGATAAAAATTGCAACATCATTTGTAGTGATTGGAAAAAAACAGGGTCGTATACCATCTATTATAATTTTACCTGCAGTCTGCAAAAAGTATGTAGCAGAATTTGTCTGGAATTGGGTTTTACGTCATAACAAGCGTTCGGCGAAGGTAATTTTCTTTCCCAACGAGCTAAACCATTGTTTGTTCTTCTACCAAAGTCGCCGACGTGTCCGGAGCAAACTCTAAATATACGGACGGACCCAGTAATCATCCCATACTCAACGACCTTAATGATAGCCCTTCGAACGAGTAAATTATCAATTCCGCCCGAAGGGTTTAAACCATGCTTTGGAGAGCGGTAACAAGCCGATCATCTACTGCCTTCAAGTTACAATCAGTTGGAACACCATTTTAACTCTTCTGACACAAGAGATTAGGGTTAATATTCCGTGTCCTAATTTCTTTGTACCTAAGCTTATCTATAACAGGAGTAAAAATGTAAGCCTTGAATATTTAGAAAACAATATTTGATGATGTAACCATATGTTTTATCACTTTCACGCTCCTCTAAATATTCCCCAATAGAACATAAGCCTATTAATATACAGAAGAAACATTATAAAAGGGTTATTATAAAGCATTCAGCAAAGTCGTCGGTGAAACGGTTTTTTATATCGTTTTAATATGCTCCACTGAAAATATGCGGTATTCAGTTCTTACCTGGTTCGCGTGTTCGCAACTCGAAAACTGTAAACGCGAAGTATGTTCGCGGAACTGCATAAACATTTCTACGAAGGAGACTAACTTTCAGCCGTGTCGCGCTCAAATTGGCTAAGTATTTCGCGACGAACCCGTTACCGCTTCCAAACTTGTATTCCGTATACAACTGTTGCGTAGAATTGTCGCTAAATAATCTAATACTCTACAAATCAATATTGTATTATTCCGTTCTTTAGTAGTTATTTGGTATTTCATTGTTGTACATTTATTATCTCCTATAATTTTGAGAAATTTTTGAATATAAATAAAATTACATATTAATTATTCTCAGACCAATAGGGGTAATAACTCTAGAAGTAATGGGTAAATAAGTAATGTCAGGGTCAAAAGGATCGTTAAACAAGCGTTTCAGTAAACTTTCCTTAGGTCATTAATATTTACTTGTTCAATTCATACGCAGTTAAACAAAAAAACTAATAGACCCAATTATCGTACAAATTACGAACCAAATAGACACGCGATCGATATATTTGGCGTTCACAAAGTTTAAAAGTATAGAAAAGAATGTAGCTGCAATATAAAATGTATCTCATTTGTCGAGTTGTTGCAAGTGCGACTGTTGATCGAAAGGTCCTGAGTTCGAACCTTGGGTCTCAGCGAGCTTGGGGCTCAGTTCCTATACTATAGTGCGACGTAAACGTAACTTGTGGAACGCGCCAATGGATTTCACTCACCTGCCTACCTTTTCGATTGTTACAGTCCTGATGTTACGTTTGTGTAATAAGTAAACAACTCTGTAAAGATACTCACAAATAAATATATCTTAAAGTTTAAAAATAATGCTCATGCTACATATGTTGGAATGGGAGCTTAAATTTGCACTATTGGTGTTCCTCAAGGGTGTTGTTTAAGTCCATAACAATTTCTAGTATACATAATCAGATCTATATACCTATACCTCCCAAGGGTCGTATGCGAATGTTAATCTTTAACTAGGGTCTTCGACTAGCAAAATTGTGATTATTATTATAAATTAAATATGTTACCTACTGTTCTAATATTTATATTTTTTTCTAGTTAAAAGACAAATGTTTTCAGTACTTCGATGTTTTATTTAGTTATAAGGAAGACCAACGTAATGTAAATTGTATAAGTGTGCTAACAAACGATTAAAATTACAATGGTCGTGTACCCAC
This sequence comes from Parelbella ahira ahira, assembly GCA_018244795.1. Classification (NCBI taxonomy): domain Eukaryota; kingdom Metazoa; phylum Arthropoda; class Insecta; order Lepidoptera; family Hesperiidae; genus Parelbella; species Parelbella ahira. The sequence continues at coordinate 8,110 of DWME01007185.1, forward strand.
AATTAAAGGTGAACACAGCTTTTACAATTATTGGAAGTACTTTGTCATTGGAAGTTCTAACCTTCGTAAGTCGAACACATTACACGTACTTTATAGTTGTCTACAAAGATAACATACGTAAATAATTTATATATAGTACCATACTCCTTAGGTACATTGGGCATAAGAAAACTTTACGTTTCATGAAAGTGTCTCTATAGAATTATTACTACTACAGAGACACTCTCATAAGGTGTTTGTAAAAAGTTAGTAAAGCTTATGTTAAAGTGCCCTAAATATTTTGCTACCATATTTAATTGTAAGACATACGCGTCATCAATCACGAATGATGATAATTGACAGACAGCGAGCACCAATCGGTACACAGCAATGAAGTCACCACACCCACACGACGCCATCTTGTGTTTTAATGCGCGCACGCATGTTAATTGCCTTATTATGTTAAGTCAACACTGGTTTTACATTCTTAAAGAATTTTTTTACGTACGGTTACTTTATTTACATACGACCTGAATTTGGCTTATACACATTTGCTTACTTTAATTCTTGTTTCATATTTTTTGGTTAAATTAATGCTAATAGCAGCAGTAAGTATATCTTTGAGAAAGGCGTTAAAAGAATAAATATCAAATCAATAGGTTCACCACATATTCCATGTGACGTAAACGTAACTGATGAAACGTGGGAGTGTGCTACACTCCCCTGCCTACCCTTTCGGGGATTACAGGCGTAATGTTACGCTTATATCAAATCAATATGTGGAACGAGAGAGTAGACTTTAATTATGCATATCATAACGTTAGAGAGTCCAACGTCTTTAAAACATTTTTCTACGAAATTTGCCCTTTAATTTTCATACTCCGTTGCGTTTATATGAAACCGTTATAAAGGGAGAGCATCGTTATTTTCGATCGTCTGTTATTGTTATTTCAGGCAATCAACGTGAAATTGAAACAGTTGACCTGTTTTATGTAAGGGTTATAATATACTTTGTGAACTTCCCTGTACAGGTTGTTAGAATATACAACGACGGAGGTTAAAACGTTGTAATACTTTTAGAGTTTTCTTTTGGATGTTAGACTATGGATACTGATTTATTTCATAAATATTTGATTTGGTTAGAGCTAATTTATTTCCGAGCCAAACGTCTATTTTTACAAATCTCACGTGCCTTTTCCATTTTTGACACTCCAGATACGGAAACTTTTGACTCCAACCCAAGTATCATCACCTAGTACTTTAGTAGTTGGAAAGTATTGGTCTCCCTCGGCACATGTATTCATCAATATTTATTATGTATTTAGTTTAGTCTTTAAATAAAACAGAATCGTTTAATATAAAAAAAATATTAAAAAACTGTCTTCATTTGATACAAAAGATTGACAGTTTCCGAAATCAGAAGTCTTGGAAATCTTTGAAATAATGTATTTACGTTTTACATCCAACAGGAACAACCGCCCCATCGTTATCCAGAACAAGTCCAATAGATATCCATCTCGGACACAACATGTTAAGTAATCGCTGTTACATCTCTTATATGGTTCGAGGTCAGTTGTGACTACACTGTAGCTTCGTATCAACCTAACGTGTTCTATAGCAAGCGATAATATGACAAAATTAAAAAAAGAACTAAAAGGACTCAAGAAATATGCACGTTGATAGAAATATTCTGTAGTGAATTGTGCTAAGCACTTGTTATTTTTTTATTATTATACAAATATCACCCTATTCAACGTTCTTGTTATCTAGTTTCTATCAATAGCAATTATATGTGAGCCATTTGGTTCCACCACATCTTTTTTCTATTGTTCTACATAGATAAAAATAAATATCTCTGAATTTGTAAGTAAATTAAGTGATGTGGTTAGTAGGTATGATGTTTGCTTTCACCGTGACAGCAAGTGATGTAAATATCTTAAAACTAATTGTTTTGCAAACAGGTGCGGGCCAAGATTTAAACCCAGGAACTCCGAAGTCTCTGACTGAATTTAAAATCTGGTAAAATGATGAATAATAAAAACAATAAATATATTTTTTTCCCTACATAAAAATCAATTCGATTAAAACCACAATCCGTTATTCTCCATCCATAGATCAAATACCTAACGTTGTATTGATTCTATCCGTTTATATTGAATCAAACGTTGCATCAAACGCGTACCATTCTGGTTGGTAACAAACCATGTATTTGAATTCAAAATCAACAAATCCAAATAGAGTCGTATACACATTACTTATATTTTATGTAAGTCATGAATGTTTCATGCGGCCACTGTTATTCTAATAGCTTCTGATCGTGGAAATTGTGTTCTTGGTACGAGCATCCATGTACGTAGTAGGTACATACATTTCTGTATAGTATGTCTTTGTTCTTTTAATGTTTCAATGGAAGCTAGGTTTAGTTTCATCCTGGAATCGGGAAATATTTGGTTTGTATCTCACATAGCTGCTGTCAGTATTGCTATCGAAAAACGTTACCTGATTCCCGTTTCGCCGTTCAAATCACAAGATGTAGTGATAGGAAATAAAAGAAAAAATGTCATGTCACGTACAAAAGTCAATTTTATATTGTCTATTTCTGGTTATTTCTATCTGAGTTACATCCATCCAAGAAACAATGATCTGTATTTTAAAATGTATATTGGTCTCGTTAACACTCATTAATTTCCTTCATGAGCTTCTTACTCGTTCTTTTCGAAAGGCGAAAAGAGTTAAAAGATTTTTATATATGGGCGTTCTATCTTAGCCAATTTATTATATATTAGCCTATTTTAAGATTTACAGAAAAAAATAATGAACATCGAAAAATAACGAAAAGCGATTGATTTTTAAAAGTTTGGGAATCAAGTGTAAAAAAAAAAAAGAGAAAATAAAAAAGAGATTACATTATAAACCAATATCTCTCCCAGCCATTTGCTTATCAAGACAATCGGTCTCATCTCTTATCGTTATTTTTTTGTACCACTGGACTTAAGACCGTTTGAGCATTAAGACGGGATCTATTTTTATTGGCTGCCCTAATGGATTTTTGTAATGTGATCCTTAATTTTGTGTTGTTTTTTTAATGCGCACATTCTGCTTTTAGAGGCTTGTAACGCATATCCCGGTTTAGAACTGTGACGGGAGATAAATCTATTGAACTCGGTATAACACCTCTTTTTATCGAAACTACAAATCATTGAAAATTATTCGAAACTATAGGTATGAAATTGATTCACGGACTTTAAGTGCAGCTTCGTGCATAGTTATAAATATATAATTCATTCATTTATTACATGAGTTCTTTATTCATTTTTCCATAACTCATAGTACCTACGTATATTCTTCATCTTTATCATAAAATGTTAGTTATCATTACCATCAGCATCAGCATCGACCTTTTACTATTCCACTATAGGTCACATAATTCCCCACAAAATGGAAAGTATTTATGACATAGCTTGACGCGGTAACGAAGTAAGAGCCCAAATTGGCCAATTTGTCCAGACTCACAGTTCGTTTAGGATTCAATAGTCACTGTAGCCAAATAGCATCAGGTGAACGTCGTTGTATAACATTAAAAAAAACATAATTTTCAAACAGTAGGTGGTAAGATAATTGAGTATTGTTTCCAACGACGTGGGCGCAGTACGCACGTCAGACCACCGTTGGTTTTTTACACAGATCAATCATTAAATAGATATACCGTGAGAAATATTTATGGAGAAAAGCATCTTTTGGGGCACAAATCCAATATTTCCCAATCCTGATATTTCTCAATAAAATAATTACCATTGCATTTTGTCGAGTTAACGTTCGTATTCGTTATTGGAGAAATTTCTTAGATGTACCTTATATTTTTAGAGTTCTTAATACAGGTGAGATGTGACATATCCTTACTCATGTTGCTATATTGTGAGGAAGCATATATAAACGAAAAACAATTGTTTGTTAAAAATTTGAAAGCGCTCCAACTCCCACACTGCATAGGAGCAAGAAGGCAGACCCATACGCTAAATTCAAAAAAAGCTGTAACAAAATCAGTCGTTACATACGTAACATCACGTGTGTAATTTCCGAAGGGGTAGGCAGAGGAGTGCAGTTCACTCACACGTTGAATAGGTATAGCTCAATCGGTATACTTTACTTAAATGTTAGTATCACTGTGGTACGCATCTGTTCTATGGAATATTTATTCTTTGAATATATTACACACCTTGGTCTGTTGTTCTATGTACATTATTAATGTATCCGTTGATAAGGCGAGTCCGTAGATGATTTGTTTGCTCATGCATATCTACATACGTGAACTAGTGATCGTAGCAACGTACACTTTTACTTATAATGTGAGAAACATAGCAAAGTAATGTATGGGTGGTTTATCCTAACAATATAAAAATATTTCGAATTATATGATTTGTTTTAAGGTCACATGGGAAAGAAAGAAGAGATTGTAGCAGCACGATTAAAATTTTACATTAGGTGTTCCTTTTATACTGTATTACTAACTATTGCAAATTACTATTAATAATGTAATATCACAACTGTTATCTCCTAAGGGGTAGGCAGAGGAGTGTAGTACATTTCACCGTTTCACGTTAAGTTACGTACCTACTATTAATTTTAATTTGTATTGCACCGTCAACCCATCTGGTAGGAGAGCGACCTATGCTCCTTTTACTGAGAAAGCGGGAAGCTGCTGGATTCGGTCGGCCCAGGACCGAAAGGAGTGGCGTCGATTAGGGGAGACCTAAATATGTCCA
>DWME01007186.1:0-12850 GCA_018244795.1 Parelbella ahira ahira
CACGTCCTCGAAGACATGTAAACAGACTATAGGTATGCCCTTGTCATTTTCAGAGGAGAACCGTGTCCAACACTGATTGACAAGCTTAGGTGACATGTGTTAATGCGTAGCAGTAGTTGAATGTGAACAGCTTAGAGGCGTGGTATTAAAAGAGGCCTAGGTATGTCCAACAGTGGACGATGACAGGCTGATGACTGACTGATGATGATCATGATCATGACATTGACGATGACGTAAGAGCTGGCAGATGTGAACCAAACTATGGGTTTGTGATAGTAACAACAATGATTTCATGATATACTGTGGTGATAGCCGTAACCCAGTTATCAAGTTGTCGTACATCTGGTCTTCAGCTTCCTCTTAAAGAACACCTCGTGCTTGTTCAGATTTCTGAATTTGGCTGAGAGCATTGACTACTTCAGTGGTATCATGAATTTATAAATCTAGACCATCTGTGGTCAGTTTGCCCGTATTTACTCAAAATCGTCCTTCCATTTAAAACTTTTTAATTGGAAGATGAAAATTTACTAATGAAATAACTTTTTATTTTAAAGTAAACAAACTGCTTGTAACCACCTTTTTGTTAGGTATATGAAGATAATATTTGCTCGGGAAAAATAATTACGACAGCAGACATAGGTTTCCCGCAACCGGCGCCATTCATTCCGGCAATCCAGCAACATCCCGCTGTCTTCTTCGGGTCGTCAGAGGAATTGTTACCTTCAAATGAATATGTTCATGGTACTTCAATACTTTCGGGCCGACATTCGTACGTATTAAATGGTGATAAATGTCACAGGTAAGTAAATGTGTAGCTAATTATTTTGTCGAATACAAGCAGTATTAAAAAGGTACGTGAGCCGTCGCGCCGTTTATCGACGGGGCACGCTAATGTTTCAATCACACAGAGTTACTGTGGCGATACCACGGCGCGGACAGTGTCGCGGCATCAATTAGCGCGACATTGACTTACTCGCTGATAGCGCCCTCTGACGGACTTTAACTAACCGTACTGAGGTAAGGGTCACGTTGTACGTCGGGCGATAGATCGTAGCGATTGATGTTACAAGGACAAAGGTAGAAATGTCAATTGGTACGAAGAGCTGAAGGTCGGACTCAGTAGCGTACTGTTGAAGAGGCCGATGTCATACTTAATAAAATAAAACGACCACAATCTTCGCTTTAGACGATTCCAAGCTAAAAGGTATGGCAACATTCGATGTTAATAATAAGGTTGAATTCCAGGTTAAAAAGGGAAGGTGATTCCTGCGCCATCGCCCATACTCCGACACGCGCTCAACCCACGTCGACACGCGAGCCGTCGATAGCCGATAGCGCCTGCAATATATACGCAACTGTAACGAATCGCTATTTGCATTTCATTATGTCGTGTTTGCTTATACCATTCGTAGTTGAGTTATTAAGGCGTGATGTTAATGTATAGATAGGTCGTGCGATATTCAACTCGTCTTTATGTCACAGATACGATGTTTATTCGTCACAGATGTGATTTATATTATCTTTGTTCGCGTATTACAGTGTAATGGTCGTACATTTGTGTGTTTACATACTAATATGCTGTGCTTCGAGTGACTCCGTTTAATAATAAACCTAACTGATGAAACGCGGGAGCGTAACACAGTCCTCTGCTTACCGCTTTGGGGATTTCAGGCGTTATTTAATTATTAAAATAAAAAATGAATCAAAACTGTACACATTTATTTTATATACGCCTATTATGATAAATACAACCTTTAAACCGAAATTTTACAGTTACAAGCAGAGCACTACAAAAGCAAGGAACATCTGTTCACTAATACGTCCACACTAACACTCGCAACAAGCCGCTGTCCGACGAGCACTGAACTGACGTTAAATGAGGAATCATAAAAAATATTAATAACAAAACCCACTCAGATTGCTAACGATTTCATCGTGAATTGGCATGAAGGACGTAAGGGTGTAGCCACAGCGCGACTCTAAGCTGGCCGAAGGATCTTTCCACACATACTCGTATACATGTAGCTATCTATCAATGAACAATGTATTCTTTTGTGAAATATATTCTTAAACTATACATACATTTAATAACATTGATTATTATGCAAGAGGTCCTCACTCCTAACGCATCCTTGCGCGCTTTAACTTCGGCCTTACAAACCATTATTACAAAACATGGCAAAACGATCCATCTACCACTTCGAAAAAACAGACGATTTTGTGTTATGTTATAATATTATCGAACACGATTTGAAGATACAAAGTCTAAAACCCGCAATGTGGAGTCGCCCTAATCTCTCTATCACACCTGCTTAATACATCTGCGGTCAGTTCAGTACGAAATGAACCTATTCAAGGGGGCAAAGGGTGAAGCAGTGATTCTAAATGTGTAAAAAACATGATGCACGTGCTTTTAATCACCATTTGGTGCCGTGATTTGACATTTCATGCTTTTTTTTATTCGTGCATCCCATTTGTCCATGACCCTCCGGCCAGGTGGGATGGCGATCTACGGAAGACTGCAGGCAGAAGCTGGAAGCGGCGAGCCGAGGACAGGGTGCAATGGCGCTCATTAGGGGAGGCTCATGTTCAACAGTGGACTGAAATAACATGATGATAATGATTTTTTGGTATATTATGCATATATTACACGCATATTTCATGAATTCTTTTAGATCATGAACTCATTCAGCTTAAAATAACATCAAGCCTATAACTTCCGAAGGGTTAAGCAGAAGAGTGTAATATTCTCCCACGTTGCACCGGTTACATTTTACTTTACCGGTTACATTTTACAATACGTGTTGTGTCAGCTTATTTTCATATTTGAACGCTTTTAGATAATTTATAAAGTGACGTCATTATCATTAAATTCGTAGCGTTTATTTCGGCTAGTGACGTGGTCTGGTTTTCTTTTTCCTCCACTTTCCACTATCTCGGACAACTTCTCTCACGTCGGTGCTACACACCGCAGCGTGGGTCTGCCTCATTGCTGTTTACCGGAACATCAAGGTGTCGCTGCGAATGTACTTCCCGAGTGACAGCATCTGCTCTCACTCAGGAAGTACTCTTTGATTTGATACAATTTTTGATACCTCGTGTTTTTTTGTTTAATTCGTAACAATGCTAACACCCTTTTTATTGAAATCATATTCTTTTGATATTAAGCACTCCAAAAGGGTTTTTAATATATCAGTACCTACACGCATTAGCAAGACAAGAAGTTTTCATTAAAAAAAAAATTACGTGAACACGTTTTTCATTGTTTCATTTCGAATTTTATGAGTTATACACCTAATCAGTACATAGAGTAAATCTTCACGATATGATATCTTATGTAGAGTCGCGTGTACTTGCTAATGTTCAATAAATTCGTACCCGGAGCATTGCTTCAGGCTCTACCAAGAGTTATCCCACTATTTAAGTAATGAGTGGCACTTGTAATTTTCCCACCAACCATTAATTCTGTTTGGGACTTCATTAACGTTAAAATGTTACCTTACTCTATGTAGAGTTTGAGTGATTACAGCATATTGCGTATTATGTGTGTGTATATATAAAGGCTTCGGTAGCTAATTAAGCCATTTAAAATTCATAATGAATGAGTATATGGGCATATTAAGCTTACACTAGTACATTCGCATGCAAATAAACTTAACCATAATTTTAATGATGTATAAAATCGCTGGCTAAAGGATATATGTATTTGACAAAGGAAGCTCTGGTTGAAAATGTTCGGTAGATTTAAAAGTAATTTTTGTTACTCCTTCAAAACCTTTGCAGTAGATATTTGGGAACCAAGCCATTACAAAAATAATTCAGAGATAATCATTTATACAGCCTTTTTTAGTAACCGCACGAAAACGCGATCAACGAGTTTACATGAAGACTATGTAAACTCTATGTGTTCTGTGGAACCCTGTAAACTCTATGTAGGCGATGTTCAATAGAGTTATTTTTGTATGGCTTGATATATGCCAAGTAACGATATATCAAAACTCAATCATTCTAAATTTGAATAAAAAAAACGCACACAGTTTCGGTGTTATTAAAAGAACAATGGACATAAAGGCAGCACCACATGAGGCGAGACAAAGACGGCGTTCGGTGAATAAATGCGAGTCCATTTACAAGAGTGTAAGATATGACGTGATATAGATCACTCACTTCGTAATAAATAAATAAATAACACAAGAAAAATTACACCGTAAAGCGAATGTTACCGGAGGCGCTACGTCTTTGTTAGTGTAGTGTGGACATAGCCTTAATATTTTTTATAGTATTAAGGTAATATTAAAAATTATCTGGAGCTTTTATGGCCAAAATACTCTATGCTTATAACAATAGAACTGATAACGAATATTTCATTTCTTACAGATAAACGGTGTGATAGAGAAAAGCGCTATGGTGCTTAAGATCGTAAGAACTTACATGTGTAAAGAAAATTGACGATTTTGAAATTTATTGACATACCTTCAAAACTTCGTAATCAATCATTATACTATATGAAGAAGAAAATAATAAAAGAAAATATATAGAGAAGCATAGAGTAAATAAATTAAAAATATTGAAAACTTAATAAAATTATTTATTTTGTAATATGTTTTGCTTAACACTTACATAATTTTTGCAGGACAACCGTTATTTAACCTATAGACAGGAAATTTTCTAAGCTCTAAATACAGAATATTAAAATACAAGGCTTTTAATTCACACTAATATACGCACTTATGCTCCAAACTTTTAACAAAGTGGGTGATGAACACACAATATGGGTGTACTTTACTGTTACAACGGTATAACTCAAGATAATAGACTTTAAAATTACATGCACTTTTTCAATTTCATTTTAGGGAGAATAAGTACGGCGACATTCTTCAAGATTCCATTTATTTAATTTTCAGACAAAGCTGTTCACGCCTATTTGGTGTACACCCGCCTGTAATCAATAACCTGGAATACCTATTATAAAATATTGCGTATTCTGTAGTTGATGTGATAATAAATAATTGTAGAGTATTGATCCGTAAGGCTCATCCACACAACCTGCGGTCGCAAGCGCCGGGCGCAAGGGAGCGACAGGGACGGATGATTTAGAAACCCCTCGGGAGAAACGACGCGACCCGATATTAATATTGTGACTCTTCATAGTAAACCTTGTAAGGACAGATAAAATAGTGATATATTTATTGGAAAAAATGCAACACACCACAAACATATACATACAGTTAGAGCGTATCAAAATGAAAATTAGCATAATTTTTTTGACAATATCCATAAGGAAGTGTTGTTTACCAATTTTCTTCTATACCAACTCCATATTTCTGTTCATACCAACGTTTTTTCAATAACTTAAACGAATGCAAGCCAGTTACAATTGTAATATGGAAAACTTAGAAAATTATTTTGTATAGAATTAATTGACCTATGACGTCTTATTCTTTAAACAAACAAACAATTGAAGATAATCATACGTTATGTATTACTATGATTTTTTAAGTTTCAAATTCCAAAAGAATACCAGTCCTGTGAAATTCTACAAAATAAATTTTGTACCAAGCAATTATATACGGCGTCTATATAGTTTTCCTGTATTATCTGAAAATTACTTTCCTCCGCATACCCCTTCGCTGAGATACAAGTGTAATATGATGTTACGTTTAGTATCCATGTATTATCTGAAACCTTTGCGTATACTGCACGCTGATCACTCCTTTCCCGGTCGTACTGTCGCCTGGCACCTCGAGCCAAATTGGTACCGAATTTCAAATTCAAATCGGGACCATGTGGGCCCCGGGGCGCGACTCTTTAACATTGTAATTGGTCCTTTGGTGATTTGGCATTACCCTTTGATGTGCTTGATTGGTACCGTTCAGTTCTGGTCCGGCTTCCTTGATAAGCTGTAATAAGCGTCAGTTAAACTGGTTTCACTGGGCCCATTAGGTTGGGTTAGGTTAGTACGTGGAAATGTGCTTAGGAAGTGATCGGGGTAAGTATGTTATTGTAGGTAGGTTGTCATTCATGCAAATCGTGTGAGTGTTTATCAAGAAGAAGATTAAATAATAGTTTCAACCCCTATTGCAGTGTGGGATGGAGACTGGTGAATGGAAGGAGTGTACTACACTCCTTTGCTTAAGCCTGAGGAAATAGTTATGTAGGTTAAATTACTTATTTCGATTGTATTATCTAAGTAACTACTATTGTTCGCAGTACAGATTGTTGGTGTGTTTTGTTTTATTTATAAACGCAATTAGGAATCCCTTTTGTTACAGAAGTGTCTGTAAATATAATAAACGAAAAAAAACACCAAATCATATGTAAAACGGAATATCCTTATGGTACCTTCCATAAAAACGAGATATGACTTTACTAAATCGATGCCCATTAGAATTATAACATTATTAGGTAGGTATAATAATTACAATTATATTATTGGTCGATTTGATATCTAGGTTTACCGCAACTACCGACTTATGTAAGTACTACTAGGAATTCCAGGTTTATTGTTTAAACTAAGCCTTCCTTGACAGACTGCAGAAATGCTTAACTGTAGAATCTTAGATGATCCCTGATGAATATGTGTTATTTAGATATAACTTATAACTTATTTAGGTACTAGCACGCTTTAATATTAGGCATGAACAGCCAACACACAACTCACTACGATTAAACGTCTTAAATTTTAAGAAGTTAATACGCATTCTCCTTATACTTATTCAAATTGAATCTAAGAAATGTCTGTCCCGAGGCGATGACACATTCTCAAGCCCAGAATTTATAATGTAATAGCTACTGGCCATTCACGTCTACATGCACCATGATAGTTTGATCTCTTTTAATGAAGGTTTTGACTATACACGGAGGTCTGCATAAATGGTCGTTTAAAACCGTTTTCGAATTAAGTGTACGTCAAATGACTGTATTTAAGTGTTTTGGGTTATTTGAAAAGAATTTCGAAGACCGCGACTAGCATTAGGGGACATGAGTTCCATCAATTTTCAGCGAAATTCAAATTTTAGTTTTGATATTTTATTTCTTCAACTCCAGCGCCTCTTACCTGCGTATTTTTTTGTTTCGTTGCAAAAAACGAAAATGAACCCATTCTTGTTACTTTACATACTCGTATCTTATTTAATTACACATTTACAAATAAATGTACCATGTATTTCTACAGAAGAAACACTTATACTAATCATACAAATATACGTCCCGAAGGAGATTAAATCCCCGACCACTGGCTCAGCATGTAGGGCTCAGTAACCACTGGTCCAATGGGCCAGTCAATATACTTCAAGATTCGATTGCATTTGTCATTGTTTTTAGTGTACATCACCATTAAACAGTTATAGGTATTCTGCGTTTGTAGTTCAATTTTCGTATCATCATTGAAACATAACACACTAACAATAGTCGGTTTGTGCTTAGACAAATCTCGTGAGATAGCCTGAGCGATTTAACCACTCGCATGTAAGCTATTAAACATGTATGTATCTAGGACGTTCTCGACGATCCATATAAGTAACACAACGCATATGTGTGTTAATGATGATTCTAAAATATGACCTAATATTAATGATATTGTAAAAACGTCCAGTATTATTGACATACATAACCTGAATACACCGTTTTAATATTCGTTTTGAGATTCTTCAAAACGGTAAAAATGTATACAATAAGGGTTTAATTGAAAATCGCGCCGTAGCTCGCCGTTATCGCTTTCACCCCTCCTTATTTCATTTAAAAACAAAGCTTATTTCCCGAGGGATAGAAGGAAGTCGCGAATTTTATAATTTAATATCTACCGGTCGCAAAATATCGGATAATTAGATAGATTTGATTTGGTACGGGAACGCCAAATTAATATCAATGTTCTTCGTATCTAAGAGATAGTGATGTGATACGTATTGTTTACGTGAGCTTTGATATCGATAAAACATAAAAAAGAGCATAAAAACGTAGGTATCTAACGTACTTGTAAAACACATGTAGAACAATTTATATTTTAAGACGCCGTCAAATGTTAGATATCAAATTTTATTATTTAACATTTAAAGTAGTACACATTAATTTAATTTAAATATGTATTATCATAGGAAAATTTTGTGAAGAGAGCTGTTTTAAAATTCTACATAACATTTTTACACAGTCGCTTTGTGTGAAAGAGAGCATTAGTACGAAACTAAAAGAGAGAATGCTTTGAAAGACTGACGAAACAAATATGCAATGCAAATATCGGATGCAGGTGTCGCGCTACACTCATACATCTTGACCATTTTTATTAGAGGTACATCTAGAGGTATGTCCAGCGGTAAGCTGTGACTGGTTGATCATATTAAATCTAAAACCTATTGCCGTACACCGGGCTAGATCAACATCCAACAAGGACGAAAATACAATATTTATCGATATCTACACAAAATACACCCAACCCAAGAGGCTGAGTGGGAAAATGAAGACAAATGCTCAACCGTCGTAGGGGGTTCGATCTAAGACGCATGACAAACAATCTATGACACACATAATTCTGTAACGTCCCGCGTTCAATTAGTTATGAGCTGGGGGAGGCTACCTGCCATCATTGTACATCAATGTATAATAGACTATATCGTATCATGATTGGCAGTAACTTGGAACGCAATAGTACGATCTTGATAGAAAAATTCCGACCTAGTTTTTATAGGTAGTACAGTAAGCTAAATGAATCTACAAATAGATCCACGATGAAGGTCAAAGGTGGGATTGGAAATACTTAGATATAAGTACATAAAACATCTGATGATGATATTTGCTTTTGAAACCAATATATTAAACAATACACAAATACTAATAATTACAACCTGGACCTCTTCAAATTTAATGTGAATTTTATGTGTGTAGGGATTTACTAGGCAAGCTTGCTACATCATAGGCCACATCGTTGCTTTCCATCAGGCAAGACTGTGGCTAAAAGCTAGCCTATTGGGAATTAAAAAAAACTATATTATCAACCCTTTTATTACCAGTGTTAGACACGATGTTTGTCAAGATTGGCACGATTATATTTCTACAACCCTCCTGTTAACTATACGATTCATTATGAAATAGGAGTTGGTTCTATTGCAATATAGATACTGGCCGCTAATCCAGATCCCGAGCTAGTACTAGGAATTCTAAGTTGAAAAACCCGATAGTGCCCGAATCGAAACTAGGAACTCTCGCTCAGCATTGGTACTTGTAACCAATCGACCAACGAGGCAGCCAAGTGAGATTGTACAAGCTTAAATTTTAAATCGCTCAGCTACCACTTGTTCTTAAAGCCTACGCTATACAAAGTCTATTAATCACATCATAAACACAGGTAACTCCTTCTTGTGTAACCTTGATTTAAATCAAAAATAAATCCATTACCGTACCATACATATCACAAACATCATTCCTAATAAACGCTACTATATACATCAATTGTTATATCACAATCACTTCCAATAACGTCCGCAGCACATTTAAGCATAATTTAGTCTTATAGTATCTATAAGCAGCTAAATTAAAAAGTGCTATGAACACGTAAGCTGCGACCTTCATGACCAAGGTAGCAAGTGCTAGACCATTGAAAAGTCGACGAAATTAAAAGCGTTAATTAGTCCGTACTGGCGCCTGGCACCGCGCGACACGTGAGCCGCCCTAATCGCACAATCGAACAAGTTTGTCCAACATTAAGTGGTATAGACTTACAAATATCTAGATCTGGCAACAGATGGCAATTTGACTGGTCGGTTAGGGCTGTGGTTAGAGAACCTGACTGCTGTGCTAATGGTTCTAGGTTCGATTTCCGTCCAGAAAAATAATTGTAACGTAATAACGCTTCATAATTCTCAATAAATGCATGCCACTTTCGAACCTTTCATTGGATTTAATATATCTATTTGGAGTCAGGCATATTATTTTCATACGGCATTTATTTATTTATTTAAATGTGTATTAATTAAAACAACATAAAAACAAGTTCCCGGTGTATGGCAATAGGCTCACCACCTATTCCATGGGACTTACAGGTAACTGGTGAAACGTGGGAGTGTTCTATACTTCTCTGCCTATGCCTTCGGGGATTACAGGCTTGATGTTACGCTTTGTTTCTTATATATTTTCGTCATTATCTTTCCATATTGCTCATAACTGCCACACTGTAAATGCCTGAAACATTTCATTCCATGCGATTCGCCCTAATATCTATGTCTTGAAGTTAGCCAACTCTATCTATACGATCTACAGATGTTTGTAGCTCTATGGCTGTGTAGAGAGTTGCCAGCTGTCCCTGTAAGTTCGATGAAGTGAATTACAAAAGTTTGACGAGTCGGTATCGCTTGCCGAAGTTAAGTGAAGCCAAGTGATTTTTGAGTTATTTTAACTTTTATTTTATGCTGGATTACATGGCGCTATGAAATGTATATTTACAATGTCAACTTGATATAATTCTGATTATTATAAAGTATTAATGTTAATTATTCGGAATCGACTGAATACCGTCAGTTATTTACGGGGTAGGTAGGCAGAGCGCCGAGTACCAAATATGCAAACAGACCTGAGGTGTTCTATTTTTTTCTGATTTTTTTCATTGCGCTTAGAAAATATTGTTTTAGAGTAATGCGAACATTCATTGTATTGCTGGAAGATTATCTTATTGTCTTATTTTATATACACATCATCATTATCATACCAATCTTTTGGCCTTTCAGTGTAGACCATGCGTCACCTCTCAAGATGAGAACGGTTCAACTCTTTACTACGCTATCCAAGTGCAATTTGCCAACCTTGTTACGATAGACACGTGTAAGAAACATTCAATGATAAAAAACATCGTAACTTAACAGCAAAAACGAAACGACGTCAATGCGCTGGCATGTTGGCGAGTCATGTAGTGCGATCGACGTGACCAATTCCGACCTAAACAGGGAAGAGACAGCCAAGCTCACGTTCGTGAGCATCTGCGTTGATAAATGTCAAATCAATTTGCGAGCCGTCATTAGCAATAATGACGCCATCGGGTCATTCGGAGGAAAATACGAGTGTTGTGAATAATTGTTTCGCGGGTAGACGTGCGAATGTTGCGAATAGTGTTTACAGGTTGTTTGTGTTTGTAATAACATTTGTATTACTGAGTAGAGGTTTTTATATTAAGAAAGTCATGCATCTGGACTATCGTTAAAATTAAAGGACATCTCGTCAGTGACATTCATCATTCATCATCATCATTATCAGCCTACTCCCGTCCACTGCTGGACATAGGTCTCTTCAATAGCACGCCACTGAGCTCGATCTTCAGCTCTTCGCGTCCATACACTGCCAGCCACTTTGCGTATATCGCCACTCCACCGAGTGACATTGGAATTCCTATATTCTTGTTTTAATAGTCTTCAACCTGCATATACATGTAATATTGCAGAGGATACATAAAAGATGAGAGGATATCGATAAAAGAGTTGATGTTAAACCATTTCCATAATGAGTATGGTAAATGAAGTTCACATTCGTAATATAATCATATTACGTACGCTGAATAACAGACGAGTTGCGTCACGTACTAATCGTAGCAAACATTACTTCCATACACCGATGATTTACAATTACGACACCAATAGGCAGGCGGCGTCTAAAGCAAATTGGAGTCCGTCATTACCGCCGCGGATGTCCCAGAACGAATGACATTCATTATTTTTTAAGGATCTCATAAAACAACATTATGACCCGAACGCTATACTTACACTCTGTTCCCTCCCAATTATTGACCATAACTGCCGGTTTGATTCCCGTCGATAATTATAAGTGTTCAGTCCAAACATATGAGCAGTGTTCGGCATAAATTACTCGGCTCTTTGGGCGTTTTCTTTAATTGGTGATTTGAACTTACTGTCCCTGTACCGAATTACTGTTGGGGCACAAGTGTTATAATTACGAATGTGTGTAAAATATTTCTATAATTCGGTGATATAAATTAAATTTGATTGAACCTCGGCCTACTCCATAAGGTGTGTGATAATAATAAAACTGAACCACATGTACCTGTATAAAAAGCGCTAGACTTGGTTATATTATAAAAATGTTAGTCGGGTATAGTTTTACTTTAACACGATAGAGACCAGTGACAGATACTACTCTCTGATAGAACTGCATAACATGTTATCACAATATTTGCTTGTATTCATCGGCAAATAATTACAAATACGTCCTTCTTACGGTCAGAGTCCTAGGAAAGCATTGAATAAGAAGACGGCATTTATATTCTATAAACATACCATAACTAATGTTGTAATGGTTTTGGTTACTCTCCATACTCAGAGGAAGCATTTCACAATCAATATTTTACGGAATGTTCCTTTATCAATCGGCAAATGTGACAATAATGCTATTCAGTAATAGAATGAATCGAAAATATGTGCCTAAAACAATTTAATTTGCTGAATTTTTTTACACAATGAATATTTACAGCTTGTCTATGTGAGCGGTATTAAGACGTAATGACACTGATCGTTCAAACAATGAAACCTTCCAAAGACCGTAGTATATAGATACGGAGATAGACACAGACCATACATGCTTGGTAATGATAGGAATTATAATAATTGTCTAAGCGGCGGCGGGGGCGTGGCCAAATGACAATCACGCGCGACCTAATGAGCGGGTGCGCGCGCGCATAGAACACAGGTGGCGGCGAGGGGTGTCACGCGTCATAGTATATCGATAATACTTCTATCCATGTAACATCTCGCCTGTAATCCCAAAACGGTGGGCAGAGCACTGTATAACATTCCCACGCTTCAGCAGTTACGTTTAATATTACTGCTAGAGAGATATACCTATGTGTAAGCAGTTTCCT
>DWME01007187.1:0-12848 GCA_018244795.1 Parelbella ahira ahira
TGCTAACGTAGTATTCTGAATGCCATATGAACAAAAAGAGTTTTAATTTTAACTTTAAATTACATACAAAAATAATATTTTCATTTTAAACACCTTTTCACTTTGATAATTATAACGACGTTTAAAATATAAAGTATATTTTGAATCTATGGTAACAAAAACGCGAAGAACTTGAAAAGGATTCATTAAGAGTTGAAATAAATAAAGGTAAATGACGAGGGCGCTGAATATTAAAAGGGTGGAAAATTCATTACAACTAGCTTTCATAAGCTCCGGTGGAAATTGCTCAGTTTGTTTCATTTATTTACAGTTTGTTTTATTTACCCTTTATTATTTGTTTCAAGCGACTTTATCTCACTTTAGTTATATCTTACGTCAATACAGAGATAATATTACATCCGTATTAGATAATACATACATTCATATTATATGTATATACATATTATGTACATGTACAAACACGTAGAGACAGTGTAAATTACACTGCCTAATTCAGTATCAAAATTATAATCATATACATATATAGTAAGTATCGTTAGTACGGTAGTTATATTCTAATAACCTCCCGTACTTTATCTATAATATAGATAATTATGCACAATAATATTCATAATAATAATAGTGTATAATTACATAGAACAACTTTTTATCATCCGATGCAGGAAACTACATACTATGTGGTTTAAATTATTTATTGTTTGTTTGTTTGTTTCGGTGTATGGCAATAGGCTCACCACCTATTCCATGGGACTAAAACATAATTGGTGAAACGTAGAAGTGTACTGCAGTCCTCTGCCTACCCCTTCGGGAATTACAGGTGCGATGTTACGTTTGTTTCTATTATTGTTCTAGACGTCAGTTTATTTGTTCCTTCGATTATTCGTTCGTTTGAACGTTCATTCGATCGTTATTTTGTTTTTCTTCAATCCGTGAAATATATTATTATTATTATGATATAAGCACTTTATTACAATCCAACAAGCGACTGTAGGAGAACTAACAAACCGCGTGCTCAATTTATTCATAATCACGCTCATATTCTGAAACTCAAATCGCTCGTTGGACGTTTAAATTCTGCGGTTGACGCATTTCGTTTCACTGGTTCACTGTTTCGTTGGTTAGCGTTTAGATGTTATTAAAAGCATTTTGTATATAGGTATCCATTATTATTATAAAGGATTATTAATAGAATGATATGATTGATAATGATCTCAAAATAGCTGGCAATGGTCGGAAACGAACAGCTGAAGCTCAAGTTCGAGTATAGTGCCGAGTTATTGGAGAGGCATGCGTTCAGCAGTAACCGTAAACAGGTTAATGATAATGATGATAATAAAGCTTGAATTATTATGCTACACTTTAAAAACCATAAATTGTAATGCCGCAAATTATTATACAATGCAAAATTCAAAGAAAGTGAAGTGTAGAGCGAAGGAGAATCTTCTGCCAAAAATCTACGTCAATAGTTTGGCAAGAGTACCCATTCGCTGATCGCCACAGCCAGATCGCCATCAAAATTTCAAATTGTTTCACTGATCATTAAACAAAAAAGTAATTCTACCCTAAAACGAAGAAGAGAATCTGGAAATATCTGAAAAACTTGATGTAAAAAAATTATAGGATAATTTCACTAATTCATATCATCATCGTCATCATCATCATCTACCTTTGCTAGTCCACTATCGTACACGGGTCTCCACCCAGTAAGACAATTAAATAATAATAATAATGGAAGGGATTCCAATTTGATAATAACGATAATAAAAACGACTAAAGATATATGACTATTTCTTAACACAAAACGTTATTTTCGACCAAAAACACCTAACCCCCATTTTCATTCAAACGTGTGTCGATTTTCACGTCATTTTAAATTACTACACGCGAGGTGGCTGGCATAATTGGAAACAAATGGAAATGTTCCGGGGATGGGATGCAAATTTATTCAATTAATCCTTGCGTCAGTATTGTTGGGTCGTGATTGGCGTTAAGTCGTTCAAAACGGGTTTGGCGTAACGGAATAGGGTAGGTGCATCCTGGAATTTTGTTTTCTTATTAGTTCTGTTTGGGAAAGCATCTTGGGTCGTACAAGTTTCGAGTAGTGGGTGTCGGTTGGAATACGATTAGGCGAGACGAATTATGTTGTAAAATGGAAATCACTTGATGGGTTTCATCTTGATGTGATAATTTCACTAGTAAAAGCTACATATTCAACCCTGGTGCCTTGTTTGTCCAATTCTCAACGTGCTTTCTCAACAAGAGGTCCTTGATTTTTTAAATAATGAAATTCCCAGTAACTCAGTCTGGATATGTACGTGATGCATGGAAACAAGCTCACACCCTATTCCATGCCACGTATAAAAAACCTTAAAGTACTACATTTCTCTGCTTATTCCTTCGGAAAAATACAAGTGTGATGTTATGTTATATTTTATTTGAATAAGATAAAGTAGGTAATATTATATCGCTTGCGTAACCTTGTGTCTTTAAACATAACACAGCTTAATACGAGTAAAAAAACATTCCTCTATATTTCCTATTTTTATCCCGTCTAATCCCGGCTAACCTGATTTAACCCGGCTTAAGTATATTGCCTTAGTAAGGATAACGCTACGAACGGTACATTTCAAATTTGTTTAAACTGGGTCATACAAATAAGAAAGGACTGAAATATGTCTATTTGCTCCAATTAAAACGATTATATTTATTACGTAAAATGACGCCAGTAGAAGTTTAAAGGGGTTGCCAGAGAAGTATAATACTCTTCCACATTTCACCAGGTACATTATACTAGTACAACTAACAATGGAATACGTATTTTAATTCAATAGTTATTTCTGACTGCCTCGTTGGTCAAGTGGTAACAAGCGCAACTGCCGATCGAAAAGTCCTAGGTTCAAATCTCGTATCGGGTACTATTGGATATTTCTAATTTAGAATTTCTAATAGTGATTTGGAGTATGGATTTGTGCCCAGTGTATGGCAATAGACTCACCACCTAATTCATGGGACGTAAGCGTAACTTGTCAAACGTGGCAGTGTACTACATTCCTCTGCCTACCCCTTCTGTGATTAAAGGATCAATGTTACGTTTTTTTACAAGTTAAATTTTAATTCCTATGTATTCACACTCCTATAAGCAGGATAAAACGATTCGCTAAATCGTTTTTGCTACAAATTGCGAAAGAGTCGAACTCTGCCGGCGTCCATCTTTCCTGATTCATATAACCTGGATTTATTCAAAACTAGAGTGAATAGGAAATTTCTAAGCGAGCGTGCTACATCCTAGGCTGCATCTCGCTTTCCATCAGGTGGGATTGCAGTCAAACGCGAGCCTATTTTTACATTTAAAAAGGTCCCTACATAATATATATTTATTCTTTAGATAACAACATTTATGTTATATAAGACGGACTTAATGCTAATAGCGTTCCGTAGCAGTTTACCTCAGGGCCTAACAGAAATATATTAAAAGCGGCAAAAAGCAAGTAAAGGAGAGAGGAAAAACGATTGAAAAAATAAGATGAACAGCATCCGTATACTAATACAGAAAAAATGTACTTATCTGTCTGTCGACTTGAAATACTGCTTTGGGACCTATCTCTTGAAGGAATATACGATCATTTGGCATGTTTTTTCCCCTTTCGCTCAATTTCTACATGAATTATGGGTGTCTTATGAGATTTATTTCCTGCTTCGTTATTTGTTGAGCGATTGGATTTTGGTTTCTCTATATTTAATATAACACATATGTGTATGGCTATTTCGTACTTCTATGTTTAAAATATGACTGCTTAGGTTTATTGTTTTATGTTTGTTTGTTTGTTTATACAATGCTTGCTTACATATATTTGTTATATACGGATATTATAGAACCGATTTTTTTTTATGCTCATTAATGATATAATTATAATAATTTGCCTAGATAGGGCTAGTTATAACAATATATTTACATCTCTGAAATAATTACAATTTGGCACAATAAGTAAATTGATTAGGTACTTTGCTTCGAGATGAAAAGGAATAAACATGAAATTATTAAATAAACGTTGTCAGACCTATCATAGACCTAACCGAGAAAACTCAAGTTTTTAATGGACCTTAAATCCTGCCATAGACAATTGATTTATCTTTTTCATAATATTCTTCCTTCCTACGTACAAACAAAGTATTGTAAGTCTAAAAAAAACGTTAAGAATAATCCTTATTTAACTCCCCCGTCTTTCAGACATTATTAGAATAACCAAACGTAATATTAAAGCTTGAGTAGCCAATCAATGGCGTTCCCTTTTCAATTAATATCAGAAATGTACCTTTCATGGCCGTTTAAACGGAAAATCCAACGAACATTAAACGATTTAGGGGAATAAGCAACTAAATGAAATCTTGCGATCAGTGGAGGGGAGCGCGCCGATCTGGGATCATGTTATAACATGGGCGATGCTCGGAATATTGATGTGGTTAGCGTTTCGCTATTACTAATAGAATCTCTATAATGTTGCCATTATTATATTATATCTGTTTTTATTTTATCTTATACACACACCTGTTATGTACAATATATGTATATTGTTAGACCCATTACTCTTTGGGGTGGGCAGAGACTAGAGAGTGAGAGACAGAGATTTGAAACTAAGTATCATGGCCTTGGGAAACTTTCTTAAATATAACATAACTTCATGCATGTATGTTCCCGAAGGGAGAAGCAGCGATGGATATAACTCATACACTCACGATTCACTATTTATGTCATGCGTTCAATAATGGTATAGAGAGGGGAGGGGGGAAAAACTTTATTCAAAAATACTGTTTTAAAAAATATAAATAAAATGTACCTAAGTATGTACATATTGCATTATTATCCTGAAACCTTTACCAAACCGAATGTCTACCTATTCAAAGTAATATGACATACGAAGACGGGTAGAATTGGACGCACTTCCAAAATTATTTTCGCGAAATAAGTACCTACTCACATACTCATTCCCGCATACTCCATATTCGATAGATAAAAAAATTTCGAAGCGAAACGAACTAAATAAACGATACAAAGCCTATATTAACGTGATTAAGGCTGCGGGACACGCATTATCAAGCGAATGGATTGCTTCGTAGCGGAATTAAAACGCGCAAATTCAATTGCACATAAATTAATATGAGCGAGAGACAAAGAGATAGAGAGAGACTTTATTAATTATCAGTGATGGGTTTTAAAGCCGAACCGTTAGCGAAAACAACATCAATTTACATAATTGATCTCGTCATAAGGCTTGCGGCATATAATTATTATCGAAACTAATTGAATAATTGAAAATTCGTAGGCTTTATGACGTCATATATACCTATGCGTGATTTCAAAATCTCTATTCACCTTGCTAAAGAAGCAGTGATAGCCTAGTAATACCCAAAGTGGTAGCCAGAGGAGCATAATGCACTTCCAGTTCCGTTTACTTGTCACATGGAATAGGTGATGATCCTATTGCCATACAACGTTCACTGGTCCAGATTCCGAGCCACTACTAGAAAGATCTACTAGAAAGATCTACTATAAAATCTAAGTTGGAAAAATCCAATAGTACCCAACCGGAGAATCAAATCCGGGACACTTGGATCAGCAATATCGCTTATAACCATTCGACCAACGAGGCAAGCAAGTGTACTTTATAAATAAATCATATAACCATATACGAGTATGAAAAACCCAGCATTCTTACATACAACGGACCGGAGTGTAATCAAATATTCCCTTGTCCATAGAGCTACGCATACATAGGAGTGTAAAGGAAAACCCGTGATAAGCCGATTACCAGCCACCTTCCAATTTGGCAGCAAATCTCTTCGCACCTCGCACCGCCTTTGTGCGAGCGGGAATTACACTGTGGGCTTTGCGCTTTTACACTGATATGAGAGTAACTTGTGGGGCCTCTGATATAAATGTTGGTTATATTAAACACGTGCAAATATATGTTTCCCGCATGCCTCGAAGTTAAAAAACATTGTTCTGCAAGGCGTGTCAAGTCTGCCAACCCGCACTTGGCCAGCGTGGCTATGGCCATAATTCAGAGACCAGTGTGTATACAATAGAATACCAGTAAGGCTGGTCATGTGAAGCATACATGGTCTTACTTGTATTACTATAACATCACGCCATGTCACTTACTATGTAGTACAGAATGCCAAATATCATAGTGTATTAGTCTTCGGTTAGAATGAATTGACAAGAGGTTTAAGTCGTACAGTTTATGATATCTGATTTTAATATTCAATATTTAATCTCAAAACAGGTCGTGAGATCATACCGAGCGCGAGTCATATGCGAGTTAACCCAATACACAATTTAATCACGTTTAAGTATCTACGTATGTAGATACTCGCAAAACTTTTAATACTAAAATATACGAAAAAAATTCTTTTGCCTTGTTTTTATATTACTACGTTTAGTCATATTCAAACATAGTAACATTTTCCATTTTAAGCAATTTACGAAATTTTCATGCAGTAAGACATTTTCACCTGCACAGTAGCAAGCCAGATAAACATAACTCTGTCTAAGCCTGATATACGCCGCCTCCCAATTTGGCAACGAATCTCATCGCACCTTGCCCATCGCGTGAGATATGAGAATCGTACTCATACGTTCGTTCTATGCTCTCCGGCAATATCCCAGTAACTTGTACATATGTATCTCAGTACGATTCGTCCTGAATATATTCTGTTCTTATATGGTTCAATAAGGTCAATTATTTAATCTGGAAATTTCGATCTCAGTTTATACATATTTGTCATTGTCTCTCTTTCTCTCTCGTTATATTGACAAAGAAAGAAGATATGATAAATGTTTCTATACGATAATGAGAAATAACAGCGTCATAAAGTAATAACAGCGTCAAGTTTATTTAACTTTGTTTGATTGTTTGTTTGTTTAAATCACACACCGTTGGCTTTCTTTGAATGGAATGAAACAAGCATAGTTTTAAAACTTTCAAATACAATTATTTTTATAGCAACATTCGATAATGTGTATACCTACTGTAATATTAAGTGCCGCTGATAAAAGTAAAAAGTCAAATATTATGATCATTATATTCGCATGAGCTACCTTCACTTGTTGAGCAGAATTCTTAATGAATAATCAATTTATTAAAAAGATAAATTGAATATCAAGTCATTAGAATGTTCCTGTCTAATTTGCATTAATCGAAGACCATTAACGTAAACAAAACCTAAGTAAATATTTGATTCCCTTTGAGACAAACAGTTAAAGAACCGTTTGGCTATTAAGTGTCATTACACGTCGTTCCGTTTACCGGAACTGCGGCACGCGATACTGTTTCTGGTATAAATAAAACATAAAAATAAAGATAGGTAAGCTCTTAACACACAAATAATTAAGCACTAAATTTATTTTTAATTATTGCAATATATTATTAACTGATATATCACTATTATTAAATTTTTATTTTGTATTCTATGTGACATATAAATTTTGACAAGTAGGTAGTATTGCTATTACCAAAATATACATAGGCGTGGCTTTGCCAAGTCATGCAGATATATAATATGTATGTAAAATTACTCTCTAGAATATTGGAATCTAACTGGTTATTTGTGGTTATTTTCGCGTAAAACATTTAAAGTAATAAGGTTTGAATTGATGACTGACACTGATAAATGCACACGTACAATAAACTTTCAAAAATACTTCAAATTTTAATGACACGACATGGACTGCAATAGAGATACATCACACTCGGTGCTCTCTGCCTACCCCATAGTAGATCTAACATGACGATTTTCAATGTAAGAAAACTTCATAAATACCATTTAGCTATCTACAAAAGTAGCTGAAACGTAATACTCATTAGTACACTCATTTTTTAATATTAGCCTGGGCAACGGTAATACTCCCGCAGTCTTTAAAGGAAACACCAATTTTAAGTTAATTAAGAAGTTAACTGTATTTAACTCGATTAGCGGTTTATTTTTAAGCTACGAAAATCTTGGATATTACATATTTGATCAAGTGTAAATCTTTTTGTTGAATACATAGAAATTATATTAATGTGTAGATATGCTTATTTATAAGGATAAGTTGCATGTATTATATCAAATTACACAAAATACATACATTTATATAGTACGTCCATTATACTACATATACATGTATAATACATTATACCAAATTAACAAAATAATGAGTGAACAATCAGTCAGTTTAACAAAAATAATGTTGCATATTTATTGATCAGATTACAATTAATTGGATCCGTCCTCATCGTTAATATTGTCATTGTTTGTTTACGTGAACTCATTCAGGAAAATTCATAATTCTGAAAATTCATTTATATCTCATTATTGAATGTATGCGGTACAGCAATTACGAAAAATACAAGATTTTAAATGCTTTGTTTCAGTAAATTGATTTACATTTTTATCATAATCATATTAAGAGATTTTCCAATTTTTTTTTTTAATATTCACTAGGGAATTGTTGGCTATTATTATTAAATGTTTACACCTATTTCTGTCGCATTACTATTTTTTTTTTCCCAGTATCTTAAGAATCTAACAGTCGTATTTTTATTTTTTGACTTCACAATATCGACTTAACTTCCTCTGACGGAGCCTCTTCCTCTCGTTCGAAGTGTCACATTTCATATGAATCTGTGCGAGGAGAACAGCAAAAATTTTCCAAAATGTACGTGATACTGCTCTTTATTAAACGTAACTGGTTGAACGGGCCAATACAGGCGTGATGATATGTTTTAAGTTTTTTTTTTAATAAACACAACGTGCACCTGCACCTGCACGTTTATTGTGTGTAGACATACGTTTATTGTGTGTAGAATACACCTACATATGTATATATTTAGCTCTTCCAGGTACAAAAAGGATATTATGATATGAAGATATCTAAAATATACTTATAAGATGAATGGACAAGGCCGGAGGATAATTTACTCGAGATAAAAAAATAATCCGAATACTTACAAGTGGTAACAAGCAATAACATGTTTATCTACGTTCAGAAAATACTAAAAGTTGTGTATCGACTGGTCCTTTGGTCTTGTGGTTAATGAAACTGATTGTTGAATGTGGGGGTTGTGGATTCAATTCCCAGTGAGGAAAATTAATAATGTGATCTGCACAAGAGCTTTTTTATGTATTTAGGTGCAAAGGAGAATATCTATATCAGTATATATTTATAGGTATACCTACGTGACATTTATTAGCGTTTTTATTAACCCCATCCAGGGTGAATATGTCGTAACATATTCG
This sequence comes from Parelbella ahira ahira, assembly GCA_018244795.1. Taxonomy (NCBI): domain Eukaryota; kingdom Metazoa; phylum Arthropoda; class Insecta; order Lepidoptera; family Hesperiidae; genus Parelbella; species Parelbella ahira. The sequence continues at coordinate 9,280 of DWME01007187.1, forward strand.
TTATTTCTTTCTATAATTATTCTTTCATTTAACTCCACTGCTGGTTACAGAAAAAGGAAATTGTGAATTATATTGAACACGGTTTGCAACATCCTTTAGAAGCTACCCTCATCCGTTATTTAAGATCATATCCAGCGAAAATTCAAAATAAATTCGACCAATTAAAATTGTAATTCAATAACATTAACCGGAGCGAGCTGGAGCAAAATGTTCAAATACAACTTTTCATCAACATCGACCAATAAAATATGCACCTTACGTCAGTTAACACAAAGCTTAAATTTGTATAACACACCCCTGCCGTGGTATGTAATTACAGGGTGAAATACGTGTTATGAGATCTCTAATTAACTGCTACGCATTTGCTTCAGTTAATTTAGTTCCAAATGTATAATGTAATTAGCATAACATTGAGTAATAGTTGGTTGGAGACGGAAGTCAGAAATTACTTCCGCGCACTGATGGTATCGCGACGTGTGTTGTATACACGAATGTGTCCTTTAAAGTTTAAAATTATATAACGTCTTATGTCAGAAAAGTCTAATAATATTACTTGTGATAACATAGTGTTATATTGTAATGAATTTCGGTTATGAAATGTTTTTCTATGACATACAAATTCTCACAAATCTATCTTACTTCTCTTTTGCTTTTAAAAAATTTAATACTTAGCATATAACTATAATCAAATGAAGGTATATCTTTCTATTTTTTGAATATGTCGCTACCTTAATACCTACTTGTCAAACTTATAACCTAACAGACGTTATTACCAAGTTAAAATGTAGTCGATATCGTGGCTTGTGGGAGTTATTATCAACGCTCATATGAAAAACGGAGAATGATAAACATAGATTAGCAGTGGTACTGCCCCGGGAGAACATTATATACAACACCCTATGCAGTTATACGTAGATTTTTTCCCCAGACGTACCTTATCTCTACTGTAATATAAAAATATGGTGAGAAAAGCTTCTTATCTATTATTCTTATAAACGTGTCTGTTCATTAAACAACTAATCAAAGGGAGAAAAGTGTTAAAAATATGAAAAATATATATGAATAAAAAGATTTAAAAAAAAATATTCTCTTTATTCTTGGGTATCCACATATTATAATTTTATTTAATTAAAATAATATGTATCTCAGAGTTATCTAGGAGTAATTGTTCCTTTGTCGGTAGTTCCATTATCTGTAAGTAGCATGATGTATAAAATAAGAATCCATATCATAGATAAATTTTCATAGAAAACGAGTAAGAAGATAAATTAGAAACGTATGTATCTAACATCACAATCACATATTACATATAATCTTACACCGATATTACACCATTATATTGTGTAACACCATATATACGAGTATGTACTTCACAATATTACATCTAATATTACACCGCAGATGAGTTTCGATTCTGCACGCCTACAAGCGGCTCGGCTCTATCTAAGCCAAACTAATCAACTGAACCCAGCAACAAATGTCCTATGCTACGCACCACCAGCACAGCGGAGGTGTTTTGGCTAGCGTGATCTGTTAAACTTCTTTATCCTCAGGCCCCGGATATTTTGATGTATTAGATGTTATTTACCTACTAACCTTAATTCAGTTTATCTAAACATTATTATTATTGATATTACTATTGAAAACACAGCAGACCTGTAAGGATAAGATATTTGGCACTTGACGCGCTCTGCCTATCCCTTGCAGACTTGATTTGCTTCTTTTATATCTATCACTATCATCGCACAAGCACGCCGGGTGAAAACATACAAACATTGTACGAGTATATCATTAACCTAATTAGGTCCACTGCTGGCCATAGGCCCCCTCAAGTGGTTTTTGCCCATAATCCCCACGCTGGGCATGCATAGTATACATAGTATACGCAAATATGACACATAAAACAGTCGCCAACACGGCCGCAAAGCGCACTTATAATGCATCAAGCTGTCGTGTTATTCTGCTAATTTCTAGCTAATGGCTCATTAAGGTTCTAATTTACAGCGAGCGACGCTGCCCACCACTTTATTTATCGGCCGAGGCCCGTTCGCCGATCATAAATTAATTTACATTATGCATGCATAATATTTTACCGCGAATTATTGACGAGTACAGTACATATATTGTAAATTGGCACATAAAACTTTTAAGGTTTGATAATTGTGAGAATTTGTGATGACCTAAAGAAGACAGCGGGAAGCTGCTGGATTCGGAAGGCCCAGAATCGAAAGTAATGACGCGGATTAGCGAAAGGCCTACGAGAATGTCCAGCAGTGGACATTCATTATTTTTATATTATTATTACATTCATGCCCTTAAATAGCCTTTTAAATTACTCTCTCAAAAGACCCCTGCCGGCCAACAAAAGCACCATCATAATCGGTTCGGCCGTTACGGATAATAGGTAGGATAAACTAATAGCGGTATAAAAATGTAAAAAAATTAATTTTGAGTTTTTGCAACGTGGATTTGAGGGTATGATTTTATGTGCATTTGAGGGTATGATGAAGTATTAAGATGAATTATTAATTATAAACAATAAAGCCTTTTATTTCTTATAGATTACCACTAAAAAGTATTGTCTTTTTATTTTCTTAATAATTAACTAGGTGTAATTTTTATTTATCGATTTTTATTCTGTAATAATCCTTTACAGGTAAAGTTATTCCACCCATACATGTGTAGGTCTATGTACATATAAATAGGTTTCTTCTGAGTAGCTATGAAATCACTGCTATTTAATTTCCAGTGGATGCGCATCACTTAGAACCAGTTGATCTACTTCCTCGAAGATCATTTAATATTTTTTTTGCGTCGTTGGGTTAAAAAAAGAATAATCCGTTGTCAAAGAAATTGTAGAAGTTTGCTAAGAAACACCAATTTGTATACAGTTACGTCAAGTCCCCGCAAGCTTCCTTTAAAAACGCAACAAATTAAAATACAAGATACAAAATCTGGAGAAGCATCTAATTGTAACCAGCATTTGCATCCAAATGAGCCTCCACCAGCGCCACAGAGTTTACTCGTACAGTAATAAACCTGGAACTTACCTTTCCTTAACATTTCCTTTGACGAAACTATGCAGTTTTAACTAGCAAATGTCATTTTCTCACTGCTTATACAATACACCGTTCTACACCTACATTGAAATTTCAACCTTATTACCATATATTAAAGTGTCATTTGGAGAAATTGTAATCATTTTATTTGCCTCGACTTTAATTTTAATATGCAACGAGGGAATCATTATCGTGTATTCCTTTGTTTGTGGTATATAATTGTTAAGTAAGCTGTTTCCTAGCTGCTTTTGAACAACTGTAATACTTGCCAGTCCAGTTGTATACATAATAAATGTTCCAGGAACAAAACCGCCTAATAAATACATCGGGAACTTATTAAATAGATTCTGACGTAAGTGGATCTATGTATCAATATAAAATATCTAACAAAAGACCATCCACCTAATGGTAAGTGGCCACTGCAAGTAACAAATATTTGTAATAGGTACTTGCCAAATCAGTAATGAAGTGATAAGTATAATATTAACTGAAACTGTATTTAGTTCACGA
>DWME01007188.1:0-12847 GCA_018244795.1 Parelbella ahira ahira
CACGATCACTTTGTCTCAAAGTTACTGATGACAAATTCGATTTGCACCGCGGAGTGTAATATTAATAAGCCCTCCTGGTCTTATTGGCTTAAATATTATAAAACTAGATCGAAAATAGTTTACTGGCCACAACATCGAGTCCTATTACAATATTGAAATAACATATAATAATGACATTAACCTTTATTATTCCACTGTTGAACATAAGTCTCTGCCAAGGTGTCCCACAACGCTCAGCTCTGTATTAATGTAATTTATCGATACTGGCATTGGGGTCAAGTGATTAGCGTATCGATAGTTGATTGTAGTACACCACGCACTAGCTAATGAGTTTTTTCATAATTACAAAAGCAGTGAACAACGCCTCCATAGCCTTGAGTGGATAGAGTTTTATCCAACTGACCGGATCTGCATCGATCATTGACATGCGCGTAGTCGAATAAGCGATATTGTTGGAGCAACTTGGCGGGTGTGGTCGTGATGGATACGACATTGGGGCTTTGTCTTCGGCCGCGCGCCCCGGATTCGAGCGATTTGATCTCAAGATCATTCTTTTCACTTATTTGCAATATGTAAGAAAATGTGCCTCGTGTTGTAATTGATCTATTTGTAGCTGATTACTGCCATTGTGCAACAATCATTCGGATGTTTCAGTAACGTATATGCCAGATCATCCATTGTCCAGTCGACCGAGCGGCCTCCATCTGAGCCCCGATACCGTAGGCAATGAACTTGTGTGACTTTTGACATGAATGTTTCGAAATTGACACACTCAGTGTCATATAAAGAGGTCGCGGAGTCATGAGCGAGTTTTATTGAGAAAATTAGACGTCGCATGATAAAATTCTCTCTTAGAGCTTAAGGGGTGCGAATGGGGTGTCGAAATCAGCCTTCTGTTCAATGAGCGTTATGAAATATCATTGGATAATTTTGTTAGCGTATGTTATGTTTTACGTGTAATTCTATTTTCGCGGACGCGATAATTGACCTCGTGTTTCGGGTCATGTTTTATATAAATATTTTCGTCGCGATCTCCAGCACTATGAGAAATTTTTTCTTCGCCTTAGAAGGTTCATGATTCGGACATGCTCATAATACGACCTTCACAGCCCTTTTACTTGGTAACAAATCTGTGCTGCGTGATCTCATAGCGTGGGAACCAGAAATATAGGTACTGGCAATTTGTTGGGTGTGTTGGAGAAAATGTGCACAGCTGTTAAACTAATTTATGCATAAATTGATATCGATTGATTATGTTGAAGACATTAGTGCCATTCCGTTTTATTCTGTAGCTAGTACACATGTTGTTACACCTTGTAACGGATAAAGTAATATATATACCTTGTTTGCTGCCTAATATCACAATATTTTATATAACGTTACGAGTACGGCGATGCGGAGGTTTCATAACGTTAAATAATGTAGAAGCAGTTGGCAAGGCGATAGTTTTAATGAGTCTCATTAACCGCTAACAGTTATGCAAAACTTTATGTAAATTAAGGAAACGGCTTATCCGTTTGGTTTCGTGAAATTATTTTATTATTCACGGGAACCAAGATCTTATACTACGTACACACGATTTGCATTAAGATAATGGATAGACGAAATGTGTATTTTTGGCCGTAAAATAAAATGGTAAAGAGGCCGATTCCAAGAACAAAAATAAAAAATTCCAAGAACAAAAATAAAAAATATGAAAATAGATTTTTTTCTAAATAATGAATGTTTATAAGTAGATGTATATTATATTGATTACTTAAACAGTCATGGAAACTAGCGGGAATGGGGCGCGAAACTTTGATAGAAAGGGTTGTTTGTAATTGTTCATTAAAAAATGATTTCACTCTTGCAGCCTAATAAAAATAATAACTTTCCTCAATTCGAGAGCTTATTTCTAAAATAATATGAGCACTAGCTGCTTTCATTGGCATTTGAGAGTCAATATCAAGATTAATGCATTTCAGTTACCTACATATACACTCCTGTTTTGCTAATTAACTGTACGCAATTATCACAATAATTGTATATTAAATGTCTGCAAACTTGTACATTATAACCTTCCTTATGTTAATTATGGTTCATTTACGGCATAATTAAGTAAGGCATTTATGACTATAAGTAATTTATCACCCCAGCTGTCCTGCTACAGTTTACGTCAACAATATGAACCGAATCCTAAAATGCCAAGGCGTTAGAGCATTCTATTGCGCGTGTCAGAACTGGACGGTGCACGTTGGCCATTGTACGGTGACCTTAGCAATAGCTCTCGGGCTTTCTAAGGCTATGTGCGGAGTGGACTCGGACAGGTCTCACTTACGTGGATATGGAATACTTAGTGTGTTGATAATGGCAGCGGCAGTTCTCACAGTGGATACGTATTTACTTATAAAGGTTAACATCTAGGTAGATAAGTAAATTATTTTAATTGGTGTTAAAGTGAGAAGGATTTCCGCCCACGTTTTCAGAAACGATCCTGTCGCCCTTAAGTACGTTAATTCGGTACTAAAATTACTATAATATCGCTGAATTATACTGAACAGTTTGAGTATTCTCTTTAAGAAACTCGTTAAAAAGATGTCAGTGTAAACAGTTATGGTTTCGCTCCAAATATTATTCTCTCTGTTACTTGAATCTACGTAAGAATTCAAGGTCGAGTTGGGCAATAGAGATTCGTAATGTGGTCTACTAATTGTGTGTAAATAAACAACCTCAAATGTTGTAAGGTCGAATTCCATTTGGAGATTCTTTTGTGGATTGAATTTTTTTATTGTTGTTTTAATTTTTTAGCTTCTTGTTCAATGTAGTTTAGCAGTCAGTCCCACTTGCTGGGATGTCATGACGTATGCGTTTACAAATTACTTTTCATTCTATCATCAAAAGTGTATAAAAAGTATAGATACGAGAATGAATTATTATTTATGTCTATAGAATGCGGTGTAACTGCCGGTGGTCTTTATTAATTAACTGCATCGCAACTAGTCTTTCTAGATCGTCAAATTTTTTTAAACAAACTATCATGAATTTCAATAATAATAGCAACAATCTGTTACGTTACGAAATTCTGTCATATATCCGTGTATTAATGATATATATTTCTAGTTGGTGATATTAAGGGACCTTCCTATGTGAACGCGTCCGTACCGAAGCGTGGCCATCAATCAAGAGTGATTCTGCCGCAACACCATCTGATATTGGACGTCAAATGTCTCTTATGATTATCTATAGCTTCAAGCTTCACGTACCTTCATGTTGACGGTGCATAAGGGCATTTGTCCAGACCATTACGACGTGTTGTAGAAGTAGTACATATGTATAACCAATCATAAGCCGGTGGTGTCATACACATGTGTATGTACATAATGTTGTTAGCAAATCACGTGAAAGAATTTTGGTATATTTTTTCAAAGCTTTTAATACCAACTCATATTTTAATAATTCCAATTTTATTATTGTGTAATAAATAATATATGAACTGTGTGGAGGAAACTAATCTGACTATCGATTTGCGGTTTAAATACGTGTTAATCTCTCAGGTTGTGAACAGGCTGTAACGATTGCTCAGTGTGGCACCTTGAAAAATCTGGTACGGAGTATTTAATACGGGCTCCGAAGCATGAAAATACAATAATTATGAAAAAATGTGGCGATTTACGATTTAAAAGATAAGAAAAGATCAACTTGTGTTGAAAGTTGCTGTTTTAATGATGACGTTATTTAAGAGCATTTTGTTTCAAACGTAATACCATGGTGTCGTAAGAGGCGACCGATCTCGGCGCTGACAGGATGTGGTATGCTGCGGTCTGCCTAGGTTCGGCTAAATGCCCTGGCCGCCTAGAGGCAACAGCGTAGGGGGTGCCAGAAGCCGTGCTTCTCGATCCCCAGTCCGTATACCCAGCGAGGGGACTATGTCGTAAAACCCGTCAAGGGGGATCTATTTACAGTGGATTTAGACGGCGTATAATAAAACACTTAATGATAAATAAAATATTTGTTAGGTTCGTGATCTGTACGCGAACGATCATTGACTTGTCAGCGAGTGCACAAAATAAAAGCAGAAATATCAATATAATGGATAGTCAAGTAAACAAGCTATTGAATGGTTTGGTAAAAGCTGTCGTTTACCGTCTAATCAGTGGAACATCGCTTTGTCTTAAATTCTAAATCAGTTTCATTTTCAAGCTAGATACAAGTAATAATTACATATTATGCACGGACGTAATCGTGGTAACAATTACTATATTGCACAGAAGATTGTTGCGACACTGGCACGCCGACTCGTATTATTCATTGTTTATTGGCGTAGTGAAATCGTTTTACAAAACAACTACGTCAGATTCGATTCCAAACATTTTGTACAGCGCTTATAAACACGACATAACATAGCTCGAGAATGTTACAATAATTAAAGGTATTGCAAATGCGCTAAGACAGAGCTATTCGGCGCAGTGTTGCCATGTATTGTTTATGATGTGCACTGTTAATGTATTGTGAAGCTTGTTTGTTATAAACACGAATATTGGCTCATGAGGTTTTACTCGGAGCGGATTTTAAAGTCATATAAGAGGAAATGATAAAATATTTAATTATAATTATATTAATTGAAGTAAGTATTCGGCAAGCCCAAAATATGATAAATAAATTTCTAAGATTATTTCGGTAACTACATATGTTACGATAACATTTTTATCGTAATGTAATAATTATATGCCTATATACCTACACATGTGCATGTGCAAGTGCAAGTGAGGTCGATGTTTATTTGAAGTGTGATAGGTGAGGCTGACTGAATGTATAATTTGGCCTCATCGCTTGTTAGTAGGTACTTGTGTGATTCTTCTTTTGTCGATTTGCACTAATAGCGTTTTCGAGTTCAATAGTAGGTCAGAAGTCGTTACCCTTTGCCTGAAGCGGTTGTATTGCAATCTTTCTTAGTTTTGCCATTTTTCTTTATTGCTGTGTTTGCGATATTATGGGTTACAAGTATGGGTAAGGACGTCTTACTCAAAATAGTTTTTTACAACGCTTAGGAGAAGCTTGTAGCATGCAATAAAATACTGGGCAAATAAAAATCAGGAGTCGCTAAAACAGGCCTGCATGTATTAAAATAATAATCAACGTACGTGAAGTAGTTACATAGGTACACACGTTAGGTCTGTAAGGATAGATACATTTGGCACTCAATGCTCTCTATCTGCCCCGTAACGGACTTAACGTGATTATATAATAAACATAAAATGCAAACTATTTTTATGAATGCGGTCAAAGCATAGCACTTGTCTATATGAACAAAGTCGCCGGTAAAGCTAATAAGGTATAAATGACGAAGTTTACAACGTTCCTGATTGTATAGTTATCGCTTCAAGTAATCATATATGGAGCAGTCATTATAGTGATCAGTTTCCATTATTCTTTCACATTCCATCCATATAAGGGGCCAAGGATCTTGGCATCGATATTCATATATGAATAGAATAAAATAAAAGAAAAAACGTAATTTCACGCCTGTAATCCTGGAAGGGGTGGGCAGAGGAGTGTAGTACATTTTCTACATTTCACCAGTTACGTTTAAGTCCCGTGGAATAGATGGTGAGTCTATTGTCATACACCGGGAACAAATTTTAGACTTAGAGTCAATATCAGAAATTTTAAATTATAAAAGCCAAAAGCACCCGACCAGAGCTTTTAAACCCAGGAACTCCTGATCGGCAGTCGCGCTTGAAACCACTCGACCAACGAGGCAGTCAAATAAAATTATGATTAATAAGATTATGAGGGGCACAATCTTGTAGCGAATCTTTACCATGCTTCATTTAACAAGTTAATTAGAGAGATAAATCGAAGACTCGAGTAAATTTCATGTCAGAGATCGCCTCTCGTAATATACAACTTAATCTTATCGAAAGCCTTTGCGAAAAGCGAAAAAAGGGAATATGAACATCTCAACCTTGGCACTTAATTTTATTATACTAAGTCGTACTAGGTGTGTGATGAAAAGTGCGGAGAGCCTCGTGTGCATCACAATCCTTACAGGCTTGAATTGCTTTAATGCGCGCCGGTGACGGAGATCCTTGACTGCCTCTGTGTGCTCTACAGCCAGGATCTGACCTATTTGGTTAAAATCGGCGAATGTTGGTCTCTCTCAGCACCTGCAGCTGTCCACAATCGCATCGATTTATCATCTTTCACTTGCCATTCTTTCTACATGTCCGAAATGCTGAAGCGTTAAGTACCATATTTCCACTCATGACCCCAACATGCGTAAAACACATGCTACTGTTATTTTAACACTTCCAAATAAATAAAAATAACTACATATTATGTTGTTTATTAAAGGTAACCAGCAGATTTTTCACATTCGGAAGATTGTTATGTTTTATCATGATATTAAAAAGATATTAATGGAAAGCCTGATGTATCTAATTTTCAATAGAAACATGTGTAATGAGTACACGAACGTCGCGACTGGATAAATATAAAACTTTATTTATAGCCACAAGCCCGTGCCAACGTCTCAAATGAGTCGTTATTGAAAACTTAACTAGATATAAGACATGTCAGAAAAGCTACATGACACATGTATATATTTTATCTGTGTATGTGAGATATCTACGTACGTTCATGTCCTATAAGATTTCTATCACTGGATTTGCTTATACCGGTCCTAATAAAACATGTCGATAATTGTAAGTATATTAATATAATTGCTTTAATATGGTTTATTTCCTGCAATAAATGGTTTTTTTAAATGAATATCGAATGTCACGTTTTCGACAATTATTAAGAGCAATTTTATCAAACTTAATGTATCTATTAACTTAGAGTAAGAGAGACAGATGCAGGAAACACATTTATTACTTCATAAAATAATTTTTAATTTTATTCGAATGGTTTTGAAATGCCACACGTTTTTTTAACCACATAATCGTCCAAATGGAAGTTTTAGGAATTATTCCGGGAAAACTCATGATTTATTAACACGTGTTTTATGAGGCACCTTTTTGTCGTGGGAATATTTGCATTATTAATAGCATGTGTGATATGTTGACATTTAGGAGGTTGTGCTATAAAGAGAGGGTTTGTCAAGTGGAAGCTGATTAGGGTAATCAGGGGACAGGGGCTACGGCGTTCACTAACAAAAGCCAGTAGTGGATTAACACAAGTGTATCGTTACTATCATTATCGAATGCTGCGTTATTAGAATATATGTTTTCATGGATTGCGGTTTTAGTTTCAACTTAATCAAACCTGTGGTAGTTTAAATTATTTTATTGTAACAACGTTAAAAAGGTTGGCGGCAGAAATATGTGTAATGTGCGATGTACTGCCCCGGGCGAGCCGCGGACGTGGCTCACCGGATACGGAATAGTATCTGTACAAGTTATCGAGGTTATTATTTAGAGTGGCATGTATGCTTGCATTTGTTGTATATAATAATTTTAGTGCTTGCACATAAAGAGATATGTTTATACATACATGTACGTACGTTGAATGTACAGAAAAATTTCATTTATGTTTTATTCTTCATTTTTTTTTTATTCAACTATAAGAATATTATGTAAATAATTTCTATTTAGTTCTGTTCAGTAAGGTTTCAGATTCGCGGCTTTAAGAGGTTTTCTGATTTTTAAAAGACAATTAACGTTAGCCTCTTAAGTAACTAAATAATATATTGCATATAATAATAAATGCACTATTAAATGTAGGCTGACAAGTTAATAAATAGGTACGTACATATCATTGACTATTGCGCTCGGAGCGTTTATAATCCTGTTTCATTTATCTATATGTTACGGCACGCTTAATTCGTTACTCGAATAATTGTACACAATTAAAGTAGCACAATTATAATTATATTCCGTTTAAATTCAATAGCACTCGTACAAATTATATAATAAATTTCAGTTGTGAAACTTTGTTCGGGCGGAGCAAGAAAATCGCAGCGCAAGTTGAAAGTTTTCTAACATCTAAATCTGTATATACTTCGTATGTGACGATATCTTTATTAATATAAGGAGATGTATAAGATATATGTGTCTACTAACATTAACTAATTGCCTATAATATACACCCGGCATTTGCGGACTTGACAGACATGTACATTAGCGTTTATATCTTTTTAAATATAATAAATTGCTATCTTTTTGACTAATAAGTATTGAACTGCGAATTCAAGGTAACTTACATCATTTTCAATACACTTAATGTCGTTTTGTTGCGCAGTAAGTATAGGGAGAGAAGGCGTCTTGGACACGTGCTCATATGTTTGTGTTCACGTGAGACATCTAGAAGGTTCAATAGACATGCTTTGACATATCAGTAGACTTGGAACGTGGTATTTTCCGTTTCCGGGCGGAACACATATTGGTAGTTTCAAGTGTTAGTTGTGATATGAGAGAGTATACGTTTCGATGCGTGAGAGTGTGGGCGGTGCATGCTGCGTGCATACACCATTATACTGTTTTTTCGATCACTATATCATAGACAACAGATTTATAAGTACTTTGGTTTTTATTTGAGTAATAAACTTGTGTAAAAATGTCCAAAAAGTTTTATTTGTAATAATGTGCACGTGGGCTCAAAATAAGAAAAAAAATATTTAATAGGCTTTTATTTAACTTTTGTAACAATAACTTAATATGCGCATAAAATTTGTTGTACCCCCTATAAATTCATTCTTTCTGTCATGATACACGATTGCAAGAGGTCAATGCAGCTCATAGAACCTGGATCTGACCTAAATAACGGCTGAATTTAAGCCCAAAGCAATTACCGCCTCATAATCCTGTTTTTTTTTTGTAACTGTCAGTAGTTGTTATAGCTTATTAGCAATACATTTTGGATAGCTCTGTGCTTAAATAACAATATTGTAACTTAAATAACAAAATTACACTTAAATAACAAAATAAATTAATTCTGGTTCGAAGCGATTTCACATATTTCTATAGTCATGTGTAACTATATTATGATGTCAGTTACATCGTGTGCAGTTCACCGAATGTCGAAAACATACGGCGTAAAGCTTTGATCGCACGAGCAATCGAAACAAGCTAATAGACGTAACAGCCGAATTCGCTCTCGTAAGTTTTGAAATTTCCGTGACTTTGCAACGCATTGTGTCCGGTTGGAACGAAATATCCAATGGTTTTCTTATTGTTAACATTGTGTCAGCTCTCAGCTTAGACGAGGTTTTAGATATCTCGGGCAAAACAACAGATGAGATTTCTGATGCTGGAATATTATTTTGCAACCGCCATGAGACACGATTGTTCCAATTTTTGTTACTTTACATTGGCGAACTGTCTCTAAAACATAATGCTTAAGCGTAATGACAGTAGTTGAAAATTTTAATGTCTCGTGAGTGTTTATACACATGATTACATATGTACTCTTTTAACTCACATATGTTTTTCGCGATGGCCAGACTAGTTTCGGACCTACACGAGGATCTGTTTCATGAGCTTCCTCCGATTGCAACGAGATCGCGGTAGTGACTCGAAGGCGGTTGGATACCTTGCTTTCTTGAGAATTACTAGAACAGAACGCACTAACATCACAATTGTCTCGTAGTTTATATAATTCTGGTGATTGAATAAGACATAAAACTAGTTACATCGAATTTTCAACAAATGTCCATAGCCAAACTGCTTACGCCTTACGGGGTAGGCAGGGAGCACCGAGCGTCAAATGTCTCAATACATACCTTAGAGCAGATGTGCTCGTGCTACATTCAGCAGTGTCTTCTTACATACATACATTCACATTTTTTAACAGATAGAAGTAGATCAATCTGCACCGTGAAGTAGTAACAATATTATGCTCTAGTTATTAATGGTTGCTCACATTAAAAATTATTGGCAATGTAATAAAATATGTACCTACCTATATTGAAAATAGTGAAAGTGTAGTTGCGCCGTGAAATCGATATCATGACTATAAAAATAATTTTCAACCTTGGCTCGTGCTGGCGAGTGACTGGAGGTTTTGTGACTTTAAAACAAATAAAAGGATATTTGTCATTCACTTTATTCGTTATATAATAATGATTGAATTAAGGACCGGCTCAACTCACATTCTTGTTTACCTCGTGTCCGTCGCGAGTTGAGCAGTTCATGAAGAAGGACTGCAGATAGGTCTGCAGAATGAATATTCTGATAAACGATACGTGAGTGGAGTCCGTAGATAAGCCGTGTATAAAGTTCTTACGAAACGTTTTATAGTAAAATATGTAAAGAAAAATACATTCTACGATACAAGTATATCGAGGCCGACAGGCATTGTATGCTGTACAGAGACGTATGTATGCTGGTTTTTGTAAAAAAGCTGCCCCTGGATATGGGACTACCTTTGTTCAACGTGATGTTGTACAACATTAATATTCTTGTAAAACTCTTGTCGAATTCCTCGGTACAGCAGAATAATAGGATTGTACCGTATATATACCTTATACCTATTATACCTTTTGTACAGTCTATATGTGCAGTCTCAGTTGCGATCTCGCTGCAAACGGCGGGAGCCCACGAGAAAGGACTCGTACGAATCAGAAACTAGTCGGGCCATCCCGAAAAACGCACGTCAGTTAAGTCGGTACATATAATCATGTGTATAAATACTCACGAAACATTTACCTAATAGTATAGCAAAATAATATTTAGTAAGCGTGAAAATTGTAACAAACGGGTTTTATAACGTTTGCAAAGCCTGTAATGCCGTAAAATGTAATCTATATACTAATTAACAAAATAGATAAAGATCTCAGCGTAAATATACTGTAATCGTTCGTAATGATGTACTAATGCAACAGAAGCGCCGGCTGTCCTGGCGCAGTTGTGGATTGCAAACGATTTGTACAGTTAAGCAACGTTAGGCGTGGTCGGCACTTGGATGGGTGGCCTCTAGGAAGCCTTCCCGTGCTTCGGACAGTATGTCCGTTGTTAAGCAGTGAGATAGTCATTGTGAAGCCATGTTGGATTTAACGTGCCCTTAAAACATCCAAGAGGTGGGTTGGCGAGTAAATATTTCTTTACCAATCTATATGGGCGCATTGTGGTGGATTATGCCCCAGGTCCTCTACAGCTACGAGAAGGTCTGTGATCAGCACTGGGCCACAACTAGGATTACAACTAATGGAACTGTGTATTAATACTAAAATAAATATGCATATAGCACCAAATAAAAATGTGCCGAGTGAAGTTAATACTACAGAAATATATTAACAATAATTATTACGTCAAGGAATCAAAACAACATCTTATATTAATTGTATCAATCTGCAAATGTTCATTTTTACACACTCCAGTCACCTATATTTGCAGGGCCGCGACCTTAAGGGTAACATGAATTATAATATAAGCAAATCTAGTTTACTTACTGCGTGTTTGTGTAGTTTTGTAAATTAAACAAGTTAATAGTCGGTAAAGGTCGAACTGTACACTGGCGGTAGGTAGTCTTTTGTAAGCGTTTTAGCGTTTCTAAGGGCACGAATGTATGGTGATGAAGCGCTCTTCCAAGGGTTCCTGTAGAATTTGGGTAATTATGAGCTGCAGTGGTACATGTATGTACTAATAATGCTACATCTATATTTAAAAATAAGCCTCCGAAAATCGATATAGCCTAATTTTGTTTTTATTTATACTGGATTGACGTGTATAAAAAGTATGTTCTAACTATGAGTCAATTGAAAATAGTGAACACACGAAAGGATCTATTATATTTTCTTCATGGGAGTTTTGATGTACGCTTTTCATGTACCGTCGACCAGTTGATTTAAATTTTGTTTAGCTTTTAAGTTTCATTAAACACATATTGTTCCTTGGGACTTACGTTGCGGCCCCGTGGAAATGAGAAATTTTTCCCCTTAAATTTTGACCCTGATTACCGTGACCGTTATTACTACAATATTTTACAATTATGTAGTTGAATCGTTTTTGCATGATAAATATTACAAAGTATAGTTACTTTGCCGTCGTCTGTACTAGATGCTAAACATTTACCAATTAGGTACTATTTCCTAAAAACATTTCATGTACAAATTTCTCGTGACGATTTTACTAGTTGTAGTGCAAATTTTCATATCATAAAAGCACTAGCAAACCGCTGAGCTCATCTTCGCGCTCAGTTCGTGAATCTGCTACGGTTGGCCAACAGTGTCGCTATTTTCTAACGAAATTGAGCAAACCGACCGCAGCGCTCATGATACTTGACAGAATCATTGTACTCTGTTAAAAGTTAACCACTTTTCCCTCACAATGATATCTGTTAGCAGAAATATTGAATTTTTTAAGTTCAGTATTCTTACAGTAAGCGATAAAAGAGAAATCATTTATAATCACGTGTTAGTGAAGACAATCTTATTATCATTAACTGAAATCGTTTTTTATAGATCATAATGACAAGCCATATAAATTTTTTAATTTATTTAATACCATACAGTAAAAATCGTACTTATTAGTCGGTCCTTATGGACAGTTGTTATAATTACAAATACTGACTCGGAATCGAAATTCAAGCATACAAAAATACGAATCCAATTTATATGACTGAAATCACATATAAAAAAATTTTGAATAAATGATTAATTTACTGAAATCAGGCATTGCAAAAGTTATATGAAAGAATTTCTTAGAATACATTAATTGATTGCAATACAAATCTCAGTTATGATTACGTAACATTCTTAATTAATTAATTTAATAATCGGAACTCATTACTTTCTGAGTACGCTGAACTTAAAACATTTAGCGCGGTTAAGATTATTTCCATTTACTTATTTATTAATATAATAATAATCGACCCATTTGTCATTCCACTGTTGGAATATGGGTCTCCTCTCATATTGAGAGGGTTAAGG
>DWME01007189.1:0-12847 GCA_018244795.1 Parelbella ahira ahira
AAATGGTCGCCATTTGAAAATGAACACAAAAATAGAAAAAGTGATAATGGATTTAGCAAATTCTAAAAACAAATGAGACATTGTTTACCCTAAGCAAAAATATAATAAAAGACAACAGATAAATGAGCGTAATATGCATACCTCCAAAGCCACAGAATCCAGTCTCCTTGTAATCCTTGCATATATCCGGCTGGTAATCCCATCTGTATGGTAAACATGGCAATATTACAATTTAATAGCACGCACACACACACACACACAATACAATATTTTTGAAAAGCACATGGTTTAGAAATGTAGAAGGAATGGCAGATGAAAGAATGACCAAAGAGACAAAGCTAAAGTTGATAAATGCAAGCGCTTAGAGAGTCCAAAACTCACATATGTATTTTGACAGATATTGGCTGCCAGGGAAGTCAAACGTATCCAAAACTGACTTGCGTCATCCACGCTTCATCCAAGCACAGCAGATTTGTAAGGAAAAAGAAATTTGACCCATGGCGTACCCTTCCTACCCCGCAAGGGATAACGCAAAGGGGTATAAAAGAGCATATTCCACCAATTCCAGTTTTCAAGACAATGTCTCTGGGTCTATGATAAAATAACCTTATTCTACATAATTGCCTTACTAGATTACTTTACGAGTCCTCTGACTTACTTTGGAAGAGGAGAGATTTACACTATAAAAGTAGCATTGTAAGTGGATCGTGACAGCAAGCTGATATGGACAAGCAAAATAAGCTGCTGTGTAAGCTCATTATTAGTTTAAAACTTTAGAGTAACATAATTGCTTGCGATTTTATTGCTGGTATTCTGTCTCCCAACCTACCATAGGCTAAAGAGGGGCCATTGCTGTGTGAATGAATAGTGTGTAATATTCGTTAAGTGTATGTATGTATATACCTTATTACAAACATAAATTTGAATGAATTAAAGGAAAAAAAAGAAAGAAACACTACAAGAAAATAAACATTTACGAGCACGGCTCAGTAAGTATACGTGTAAGAAATGAAGACATTATTTTTTCGAAAAGCTTTTTTTTATTTTTCAACATAATTCCCTTTTAGAATGATACATTACTACCAACGTTCCTGCCATTTTTTTAACCCCTCCAAAAAATAGAATTTGTCGAAGTTTCCAAAATACGCCGTCTCGGCGACAATGGCTGCCAAATCCAAACTAAAAATCAATCAGTGGAAATTTGTTATATCGTCGTTTGATAGATGGCAGCACACGATGATAACACCAACTTCTCTCAGGAACGCCCTCTGTCATCAAACTCGGGTACTTATTGAACCGCCCTCGTAAACAATTTATAAAAGGTTCAAAATGAGCATTATACGCTACATATTATAAGCTACAGTACAAGAGCATAATACCAACCGACCTGACAGTTGCTCTCAAATTGGCAGGTGCCCGGATGGGGCCCTTTCTGACGAGACCGGAGCTAGCATTGCCAGCTGCTGTATCTCTCTTCTTGTAGTACTGTGCATAGTTGTTTATACCTCGATATACCTGAGAAAATGTACACAGACTGTATATTAACACAATAAAAAATCTATGTAAGTATATGTTTGTATATAGTTTGACAGCCATTTCATTACCATACCTTCAGGTCAGGCTTACTGTGGGAACAGATGCTGGTATATGAAGATGTACCAAGATATTTATTCATTACTAGCACAGAACATGTGTGACGATCTCAAGAATATGTTCTGACTGGGTTTAAAATTATCTACATATGTATATGTATTGATAAATTATAAAATATATGAATAAAACTTGTTACTTGTTTGGTTACAATAACATTAAGACTGCCTAGTTTGGGATAAAATGGCCATGTATGATTTGTCACAAGTTTCTACTAATATTCAATTATTCACTCTAGAGTGCTAGGAAGCTTAATATTTATCAAGTTGACATAATTGTGAACATCACCTTATGGGTGGACATTTTCCATCTTATCCAGACAAATATTTACTAGTGACCTTGGCTTTGAAGAGTTTGTTAAGCAAATATTCATAAAATTCATTCATACACAGACTTGCTTACAGTGTTCTCCTTTATTAGCTATAAAATGCCATATTTTTATCTGTTGTTTATACTTACCTTATCATCAGCCTGGCCTTGCAACTCCTCATTTATTTTCTGAGCCTTCTCGAATATGGCTTGGGCATCTCTATCTCTTTCTGTATCCAGTTCATATGTGGCTGTTGCATTCTCTCTTTGCTGTTGAACTGACAGTGTCGTACTCGACTCTTTAATCTAGAAATATATAAGAAAACAAATATACAATGAGAAAGTTAATAGAAGTAGGTGCTGAGGGAGAAAAGAATCATTTATCTTGATCAGAGAGAGTAAAAACAGGTTGATGGAGAGACAAGTCTTTGATACTAGTGTGTGTATATAAAAGAAGTAATGAATATATGTATAATAAGCTTGATCCCGTTTGAATGAATAAACATATTTGGCACTAGGTACTCTCTGCACACACCCTAAGGGACTTGGTGTGAATGGAAGCAATAGACAATATAAGTTTAAAAAAATAATAAAAAAAATTTTTTTAAGTTTATTTTGTTATATTATAGAGTTATTCAATAGAGTGTTCCCTGCAAATCCACTCCAGGCCTTGCGAGTTTCGTGGAAGTAAAAAGAAAGAAGTTTTAATTGTTATTTTATTTCGAAGTGAGTCTGTACTCACTTTCTCCTCATCGCTGCTGTCCTCATGATCCCAGTCTGATTTTCGTTTGACTGCTGTAGTTGTGGTCTGCTTGTTTGGGTTTGCCTTCTCTGGTCTCTTAGCCGGTAAAATAACAGTTTGCTCATCCGATTCCGAACTGTTTTTTTCTGTAAAGAAACATCTGTAATATAGAACAATAAATCTAGATGTAAGAAAGTTCTCACCAAATAAAACTGTCACTATCCTAGCATGGTATAGCTGATTAAAATTAAGCAAAAATAATTAACTCACACTTAGTGGATAACACACATGTTAGGTTGAGGGATAAAAGAGCACTGTAAAATCTCTCATCACTCTCTTAACATAAGGAAATGATAGTTCCTTCAACCATGAGGTGATTAAATGTTTTTGTGATCTCAAAGAAGCTGTGGTAAATTTTAATATGCTTTACAACCATATATATATTTAAAAATGCATTGAATCCTGACACAACTCTAGTTTTACTTACCACAGCAAGTTTATAGATAATATAATTTTACTTTCATCATAATTCACCATTATCAGCCTACTCCCGTCCACTGCTGGACATAGGCCTCTTCAATAGCAGGCCACTGAGCTCGATGTTCAGCTTATCACATCTAACTGCTGACTGTTATCGGTTCTGCGACAGATGTGAACATTCCACTACCACTTCAGCTTGCTAATTCTTCAGGCTATGTCGATAACTTTGGTTCTCTGTCGGATCTTCTCATTTCTGATGCGATCCTTCAGAAAGACACCGAGCATAGCCCGCTCAATAGCGCGCTGAGAGACCTTAAATTGGTGGACCAGTCGCACCGTGAGTGTCTACGTCTTGGCTGCGTAAGTCATAACAGGTAGGATGCACTCATTTTACTTTGCTATAGACGAAACACACGTGTCGTAGTTTTTATGGCTTTATTCTACACTTAAAAAACATAAAAATATATATTAACCTTCTGAACTTGAAGCTTTTCGTTTCCTCCCGCCGCGACTTTTTATATTTCTTTTCTTAAATATTGCAGGCACTTCTACTTCCACATCGGACATTATTAATACAAAACAAGTACAATGAATATATATAACCTTCTTAATTATTTCATTCAAATTTAATGATATGAAATAAAAATATACTGATATGTCTGGCTACAAAATATTTTGTTTACCCTATCACATGTCAATGTCAATTGCAATATTTATTTTTTTGTTGGAATTTTATAACCTGGTAACTAAGACCTTTAGGCCAATTTTATTTTATTGCACTGATAGTTTATTACTTCACTTCACTTTTAAATTGTTTTAATAATATTTTTAATGTATTTATAAATAGGTTTGTCAATATTTTTGTCTTTAATAACTATTCAAGTCAAGTCTACAAATTTTACAAATATAAAATCATAACTTCTACTCTTGGATATTATATGTATTCATAAGGAGCGCGGAAATTTAACACTAGCCTTAAACCACTAAACATAGTATATAAATACGGAATGGTTTTGAAGAATACCATGTAGGTACCTACTTTGTTAAATTATTCTCAATAATACTTCCACGCAAAGCACTAGGCAAAAACGATCTGAGATTATTGCAGATAGAAACCAACAGGACTCATTAAGAACAACTTATCACGAGTTAGGAGTGATATTGGCTGGTCATGTTAGCAATGATGTTAATGGCAGATGTGAGGACTATTCTATCCAGATGGCTCCTATCATCTCCGAAAAGACTGTTTCTTCATTCAAGATGACAGTAACAACGTCTACCGAATGCTAATAAGAGTGTATTAAGCCGAGGAATTGTGCTGAATCGTACAGAACTGAAGTAGTTAACACTGCAAGGGTGGTCATAAATTTTTTTAAATCTATTTCTATAGCATCAAGCAGTAGTACAACATAATAAGTTGCCACTGCGATATAACTAAGATATAAAAATTTGGAACAACGTTTAGTGGACGTAGTCTCACTAAAGATAAATAACAATCGTAAAATCGATCTGAGTAGGTACTTACTCGATAATCTAAAATTTTGCGAGGTTGTTATTGCGCTGTTTCATGACAATAAACTAAAATATGACGTTTGTTTTTTAATAATAACCGATATAGAGTTGTTTGTTCTCAATAGATGACCATAATACACATTAGAATCGGAGCGATAAGGATAAAAAGATACTTTACAATAATAAGTAATTGACTACTCTAAGACGTCGTTAGGTCTTTAATGATATATTATATCTAATTTTTTGTTCTTTATGTGCCTACCCCACAAGTGACCTACTGGCGTGGTGATTACAATAATATAAAAATCTTTCTAAAAATTTTATTCCTCGCATTATCCTATATTTGTGGAGAAAACGACACTAATAATAGGTCCTAACATATGAAATTAGCGTTTTATACGGAGATAATGAAACGGGAAAAAAGATGAAATAATATATTTAATAAATCAAAATATTATGTACTATTACTATCTATGCACTTTCATATGTAGTTCATTGATTCCTTTACTGAAAAAAATGTGGGAGCGAGAATCGATAATCTCTTTGAAGGCGGCTTGGACTGCCTCATCGGAGTTGAATTTTTCCCCTAGTAATAAACTGATGGCACTCTGTTATAGCAACGTCCAGGGAGTATGGTGGATGTCGGAGACATTCCTACCGCAGCTCCTAGAATTTAGCAATCGTCTGTCTTGAAGTATGGAGCATTGTCGTGAAGCAGCAGTGCGCTGGAGCAGTTTACCAGTCTCAGCTGTTTAACGGCTAGATTTTCTATCATGATTTCCAATTGTTGACAGTACACTTCTGCAGTAATCGACTGATCAGATGTTAGGAAGCTGTAGTGTATGACACTAGCACTTGACCACCGAACGCTCAGCAGTCCCCTTTTCTGAGTCAACTTTCGCTTGGGACAGGATTTGGCCGATTCACCTGGGTTCAACCATTAAAATGAGCATTTCCGATTGGATCCACTTTTGATCACAAGTAACGACAGGATTCATAATTCCTTCGTTTTTGTGACGGTTGAGTAATGTGGCGCAGCAATCTATGCAGTCTATGCTGTAAAGAAAATACGTTTTGTAACTGATGTTGACATTGCTAAATTAGTAAATTTTAGCTACTTTCACAGTGTGATGTCCTATGGCATCTTACTGTGGGGTGATGCAGCGAAAGTCAACAATATTTTTGTGCTGCAGAAGAGGGCTATTCACGCTATTTATAATTTAAGCTGTAAAGCTTCTCTTAAAGAAAAATTTTAAGAAATAAATATACTTACTTTGGCATCGCATTATATTTATGATAATATGTATGTTGTCCTAGTAATGTTCCTACATTTAAGTAATTACGTAAGCCAGATAATACTGTCATAACTAGGAACGGCCACAGACTTGTATTCCCTCAATGTCGGCTACATAAGACAAGCCATTCATTGATTGGTGTCTGTTAGAATTTACAATAAAATACCTGAAAATATTCAGTCCCTGCCTTTACAGAGATTTAAAAAAAGTTAAGCCAGTCCTGTGCCGTGCTGTGTAAGGCTTATTATGAAACCAAGGACTATCTAAATGACAAGGAGGCCTGGGACTGAATTAACTCCACTAGGCTGTCTCTAGTTCAATTATGTAAAAGTATAGTAAATTCTACTGCTTTTGTAAGCTGTTGGCAGCGGACTGATATTGACACACGATAGCTGTCACGCGTTTTCTCTGGGGTCCCAAAGCTATACAGCAATTTTATAACTTGTATGACTGTTTTTCTTCTTTTTTTTTCTAAAAGAGTGCCGGGAGTTCTTTTCCGCCGGCTTTTTTCTTCCGGTCTACATAAGCCTAAAAGAGGCGTTCAAAGCCGATCAATAAAATGATGATATATAAGATTTGCTTTGACGTTCATTATTAGTATTTATATACCTTATAATGAATGAGGTTTATAAATATTATGATGTATTATTAGTGTTTAATTAATTAATTAGTTAATGAGAATTATTACTATCATGAATTATTAGTATTTATATACCTTATAATGAATAAAAATTTTGAATTGAATTGAATTTTGATGGGCAAGGTCGCTGGCAAAAGGAGAGCTGCGAGAAGAAGAAAGTCATGCCACAGTAACATCCGAGAATGGACTGGTATTGCGAGCGCACCAGAATTATTTCACCTCGCAGAGGATAGTTCACTAGTTGGAGATGCACATGAAGAAAAAGAAGACACTAGTAAAGCTCCCAGCAGGCGAGATTTTTTACAACCGCGCGAGCTCTTCAACAGTAACCTTTATATCTCAGTCAATGTACATGAAACCGTAATGTACTATTAAACCTTCCTCTTGAATCATTCTATCTTTAAAAAAACCGCATCAAAATCCGTTACGTATTTTTGAAGATCTAAGCATACTTAGGGACGGACAGTGGAAAGCGCCTTTGTAGTAATAGTGAAGTAAACAATAAAATATTCAAAACAGTACTACTAAGATTCATAAATTCATAACAAATGTCATGTACGTTGGATAACAAGAGAGAGTTAACTAGACATACATTGATTGGGATCATTTTTACGATCACGGGTGCCGCCAACTACATTTTCACGCCAGGTCCCGAAGGATTGCTCCGAAGACGTGTAGTACGACGACTTCAGAAGTGAAAGAGAAAGTGAGTTAGTGAAGTAAAATAAAGTGAAAAATAAAAAGTAAAATATAATTTTGTAGCGTATTAACTAATACGACATTGACTGTATTGTAATATGTGCATATTACATGTTAAAGGATTTAAATAGTTTATATAAGCAACTGGTTAAAATTCGTAAATATTTAATTAAAGTAGATCCCGTGTGAAGTTAAGAGAAGAGAAGCGAAGTTAAGAGAAAATAAATTAAATGAAGCATCCCTTATTTTTTGAATTTTAATCAATGTCATAGTGTTGCCTAGAGAGTGATATAAAGTACACAAAAAAGAATATTAAAGATTAAATACTATCTACTCGCAATTTTACTCTGTTTCTCGCAAATAAAATTACGTGGTATTTGCCGAACCTCCCTCCTCTGTCCCAAAAGTAAAATTAGATGAGGTTCGACTTGACCCCCTCCCCCTTTGATTTCCTCACGTATTTAGTGAACGTTCCCTAAATGACATCTGTCATGGCGTTTCTGAATAATTTGAACACGACCGTATGGATTATACTGCAAATACGTCCATTTTCAACTTCGATGGTTTGCTCAGCGCACACGAGTACAGTGCTGTCGACGTGCGCTATTGGCTTCATCGAAACTACAACCGAGACGATCTACTGGCCAACAAATTCGTAGTCGCTCGCACTGCGTCGATTTTTGATACGATAATACTGCCCGTACGCGTAAGCATCCGATAGCGACAGTAGTCTAAGAGCATCGATCACGCATTAATGTGACAAGTTGTGATACTTTTTCGACGCGCTTCTCACAATACGGACAGAACTATGAATACGATACTTATGTCTCCTTTTTAGGTAACTTTAATACAAGCAGGAAGCTACTAATATTTTTTTTAACATTGGTTACAAATCAATATCGGGAACGCGTTTGTCATTCTGCTCAATTGTACGCGAGCGCTAGCCGAAACGGCAAAGAGCTTGTAAAACGACACGGCTTTGTATTTATGCTAAGGTCAAGGAGTAATTTAACCAGGTGCCTCGTTACGTGTATAGAATCCTATACCTATGGGGGTGGGCCATTAAGTTGAGCGGATCTCAAAAAATCATATAAAAAAAATACAAAGCTTAGGGAAGATGATTTATATTTATAATAAAGTGAATACATGGGAATTAATTTTTTTCAAAATAATATCATTGAGATGTGTCACATTTAAACGTGTACATACTCCTCGAATCTAGACCTCAAATTCGTAAAAACTCGCTGGCACATTGCTCGTGGGAAAACCTACATCTCCTCGCGAGTGTTGTTTTTGAGCTGGACTAGCGACGTTGGTTTATTGGCGTAAGCCAATCTCTTGAGGTACCTTTCGGCAAGAGCACGGCGAAAATGGTGGTCACTTGGTTTCAATTCCTGGACTAATTGAAGTTTGTACGGGTGAAATTTAAGATCTTTTACCAAAATACGCCTTAGTGATGTTCTTGATATGGCGAGCTCAAATGATCTCTTTCGGGATAATAACTGAGGATCGCGTCGTACGGACGTTGCGACTTCGCTTACAGTTTCTTCCGTTCGCACCGACCTTGGAAGCCCCGTAGGTTTCTGATTTAGTGTCGAACCCGTAAACTCGAACTTTTCGACCCACGACCTGATCACACTTTCACTAGGACACTGATTGAGATCATGTAAATTAAACTCAGAGCTAATAAGACGCCGCGCAATAGCGCACGAATCGCCATTTTTATAATAAGCCTTTACACCGAACGCACGCTGCTCACCGGTGAAACGCTCCATGGCGGTTGAATTTTTGAGAACCAAGCTACTTATCCCCACTACCCGTGCCCGGCTTCGCGTATCTTTCACGAGCATTGTGATTTTGAAATTCGCCCGCTTTCCTAGCACAACCTATATAAGTGTAGACGTGCGTACGTATCGTGGCAGGTTCCGGTTGATAAATGTGGCGACGCGGCGTGGCAACGCATCGCTTCGGAGTCGCGGCCGCTCGCTTTTGGCATCGTTGCTACGTGGAAGCGGCTCTTTGTCATAGCGCTATTTATAATAACGGCATATATGTATATACCCTTACGTACATAATGAGGTTGTCGATGATGGATTGTCGCTTGGACGGCTCCCATATTGAATGTACGTTAAGTGTTTTCTTGGAGAGCATTCTCCGCTAACCCGTCGAACACTAACCGCCGCATGGCGCAGCGTGCAGTGTTCGAGACAATGTAAATACAACGCTTCGGCGATCTCGTCCGTCGGCATTTGATTTATAGAAGTTATCCTACACCATCGGCGATCGGTACAGCTGTAACAGTGACGTGTGGAGCAGCCAGCGACTCCCGCTCAAAGTACTCGTAACGTAGCGCCGTTTCGGTTGCAGCGATGTCTTTTCGGAGTATCGACACTTTTTTGATAGGATTAGGAGGGTAGGCGAGCGTTGACCGTACGTGTCGATGAGCTTATATAGTTTGTAGCGGCGAGGCACGTCGAACATATTGATATGAGCTGAGCTAGTAATCTGTTCGTTCGGTGAAGAGCCGCGGTCATCGTTCTTCCACCACTCGAAAGCTGTCGAGGCTCACACCACGGTTTCAGTACGTACAATCAAGCCTGTATCTAATTATCTGCTAAATTTGTTCAGCTTTTCGTTTTCGTTGATATTAAATGCGTGACCATCATTCATATCTAGTAGTTAATGTACTTAACTACTGTGAATAAGGAAGTCAACGAACTTTTTGCAAGTAACAATCGGCATACACGGATTGCGAACAATAGAGTACACTTATTTAAATTCTTACCATTTGACCCAAAGAACATAAGGCTCGTATACAGTTTAACGTGCTTATCTGTATTAAGCACAGTAATAAATTGCTTCACAGGTAAACATCACGATCTTTCCCGAAATTATTGTGACAACTCAGTACAAAAGCGAAAGATTCTACAATTCTACTTCGGACGCGAAGATGCAGCTCTACGCGGCGACTCCCTGGACAACTCCTGTGCGTTGCGAATCTGAAAGAGATGCTCGCCGCCTGGAAGTGTGACTTAGTTCAATTCTATTAAGTTGTACTTATTGAACAAATTTGAACCGTCGCGAAGTTCTACGCCAAACAAGTTTCCGGACACTTATGAGCGAATTACTTCGCGCGACACGTGTCGCGCTCGATATGGCAACACATCCGGCTCACTCGTGCAGCCCGCACCCCCGCGCCCACTACCACCTCCGACCCACGCCCGATTCGTGCGGGTGTGCCGCAGGACAGTTGCTTATCGCCGCTGTTATACGCGGTTTATACCAATGACGTCCCCACTCTCGAGGGTCACCTTCGGGAGGGAGAGCGTGACGTCCAGCTCGCGCTGTACGCTGACGACAGCGCGTTCTTTTCGTCGTCTCGCCGAGTTGAGATCGCTGTGTCTAGGATGCAGCGGCTGTTCGACTTACTCCCAGAGTGGCTGGACAAGTGGAGGTTGGCCGTCAATGTCGGTAAGATGGTCGCCACCCTGTTCAGCCGCAAGCGGCCCACGCTGCCGCCGTTGAGCCTTCGTGGCCGGATGGTGGCTTGGGAGCCCGTAGCGAAGTACCTCGGATGTCACATCGATCGCTCGTTGCGTATGCGCGCCCAAGTGGAACACTCGGTCCGCCAGGCGCGCGCCGCACGAGCGATGCTCCGACCGGTGTTGACATCCAGGTTACCGATCCATATCAAGCTGCGGGTGTACAAGGCATACATCCGTCCACGACTCACCTACGCGGCACCTGCGTGGTACGTGTTGGTAGTAGAGTCGCAGCGCCGCCGTCTCCAGGCACAGCAGAACCTGACCCTGTGAGCGATCGTGGGGGCGCGTCGCTACGTCAGGAATGACGTGCTGGAGCGCGACCTAAAAGTAGAACCCCTGGGTGAGTTTGTGGCCCGTCTAGTCCGGCGTATGTACGACCGGGCCGATAACGGACCGCATGCTCACTTCAGGGGCTTCGCACCATTGCACGCACGTCCCCCTGACGGCTACGTGCTCCCGCGGGAGCTCGTGGAGTCGGACGATGCTCAATAGCGTCGATGGTCGGCGAGTGACGACCACAGACCACGACACCGTCTGAATAGACGGGGAGAGATCACCGGGGGGCAGTTGACCCCCCGAGACTGCCCGGGTAAAGAGGGGATCCTCGAGGCCCGTAGACTCGCACCCGCGCGGCGCAAAAACCCGCCGCGGCGTGCGAACGACCATTGCTGCTGCTGTTGCTATAGCGAGACATACCGCGTTATAGCAAAATATACTATTGTACACACACAAATATACTATTGTACAGATAGCAACCGCAAAGATATATATAAAAGTATAACTACCAGGTAATTTGCAATAATTATATATAGCACAGTATATTTATAGCGCCGTCTGAGACGACCTTAACGGCCCTGTTGTTCGGACATGTTTTGTGTGAATCGCTGTCGATTCCAGTGAATTATAATGCCTATAAATTCTATGTGGTTAAATTGTGTAGGGTATGTCTGTTTTGGCTCTAACCTATATTATCGCTGTTTGAGCTGTTACGATTCGGTCAGGAAGTGTGGTAAAGTGAGGTATGATGAGACTATGAATTTGTTTATTTTATATGACCAAGTGGAAATCTAGCGTGAGTTACATAACTATATGCTTTATTGATGTACAAAGCCGGGTACGAACATTATTAGCATGTTTAATAGCTTTAGAAATAGGAACAGTATAAAGATTATGTTATGACGATAGGCGAAACATGAAAAATGACAGCGAATATTTTACATACATTGCAATTGTACATATTTTGAATGGGTGCAATCCATCGATGATTATTTGATTAATTTATTCATCATTAATCTGAGAACTCTGTAAATGTTTTCGTAACCGACGTAACATCACGCCTGTAATTCCCGAGGGAGTAGGCAGAGGAGTGTAGTGCACTCCTCCCACGTTTCACCAGTTACGATTACGCGCCATGGAATAGGTGGTGAACTTATTGCCATACACCGGTATTAAAACGATCTATCAATTATTATCCATCGACGATTATTTGATTAATTGATGTCTTCATTGATCTGGCAATTTTATGAATTTTTATAGCGTTTAATAATTAATTATCCACGAATATAATGATACTGGTTATTAATAGGTCTGATGGGAGAGTTTGAAGTTTTTGAAATCGTTTGGCGTTTGAAGAGAATGAATGAATTTTGAATGTACAAGTAGAAATAGGTGAGATCTGTGAGGGTAGGGATGTTTGTGCTTTCTGCTTCCCTCATAAGGGATTCGCCGTGATGATGTAATATGAACGTCATAAATTGTTGACAGTTTTATTTTATTAAGTCGGTTAAAACTGATTTAAACTTGAAGATTTTTTAATGCAAACGCTGTACACATTTAACCTATTTTAGTCACGTTCGTGGCTGTATATAAATCCCACTGATTATATTTTAGTTCAATAGAAACACAATTTATTAAAAAACTTAAAGAAGAAAACACAGAATATTTTCAAATCCAATGATTGTCTGTGTTGGTATAC